>PVJL010004573.1:0-126656 GCA_004026885.1 Lyroderma lyra
CAAATGGAAAGGGAGGCAGATGGCTGGGAGGGCACAGACTTCTTTCCCAAAGCCAATTCTTCCTGGATGGGAATTCCAGGCCACCCCTGGCAGAACCTCAGATTTCTCAAAGGACAGCAGTAAATAAGACTTATACTTAAAATCTCTCCATTTGTCAATACTGGATTCTATCACTTTTCAGGCAGAACAAATAAACATATTTGGGGACCGTGTGCATGTTGCAGAACCCCAGTTTACATTCACTTGAGAAAGTTTCACAGAATGCAACTTAAATTGTCTACATGCAAAGGTTTCGGTATCCAATGTGCATCCTTTGTACTTTGGCTGTTTTCTTGTATTTGTAGAACCTTTACAGATAAGGAGATGGCTAACTATTTGTCATCTCCAATTTTTAGAACTATCTCATGTATAATAAGAATTTTTCTAGATCAAATATTAAATGATACTTGGTTGATGCTAGATCATACCTTGCTACTAATAGAAGCATATACCATTTACCATTATTCAAAGTTGATTTTAGTTGGAATCCCATCACATTTGATTGTTTAATAATATATTTATATGAAATAATTTTTCTTTAAATACATAACTACAAACAACCTAAAACAATAAATGTTTATTTTAAACTCTACATTTCTCAGCACAAATGAAAATAAGATCTCCTGCCCACTCCTCAGCCCCCACCTCCAAATTCTCTTTTTAAATGGACTTTATAGGAAGTCCATCTGGAAAAAATCCAACCATAAATCCCTCTAGTTTTCATATTACAAGGCTGGATACTTCCCGGACAGCCCTCATGTGTTTCTGTTTTATATACGTGACTACTTCTATAGTGATTCCATGGCTCAGGCAAGAATGTAGAAATTCAGAAACATTCTAAGGGTAAAGCAATGTAAATCTACACCCAAGATGCCAGCCCAGAGAAAGTTGATAAAAATAGAGCCTGTACTGGGCTAAACAGAGAATAATTAAGAACTCGTTAAGAGCTGTGGGTCAGAAAAGGCTGGTCCAAGAATGCGTTGGAGGATAACTTTCTTAGAAGGAATTTATAAAAATGTCAGATTTGAGGTATGACAGTTGAGTTCTTTTTTTCTCTGAAATTGTAGTCCTCTTACAGTGAAAGCATATCTGAAACCAAAGTCTAATCCTGTAGTTAATTTTAGTTAAATAGGAAGTTTAGAAAATCAGGTGGGCTCTTGAAAAATATCTGTTATCTTCTATGAGCCTAGGAGATCTTGCAGCTGTTCATATTTTCACTTTATAGCACGTGTCACTGTGACAAATGAAAAATATTTTCATCCACTAGGATTACTGGGCTGCTGAAGAGCAATAAACAAAGTGTAATAAGAATTATGTATGTAACTGACAGTTAATCAGACTATTTGGAGGGGTAATGAAGAGAATAAGAAGATTAGATAAAGTGTTCTCTGCTGGTCTATACTACATTAATAATTGATTAGCTAAAATTTGTGATGATTACTGGATAACATGGTTAGCATTGAGGTATTTTAATGATTTCTCAAAAACACACAGGATGACACAAACAGATATAGCTACCTTTGAAGGTATATTTTCAGTAGCATTTTTAACTCCAAGGTGCATTTCTGTCAGTGGTCTTCTTCCAGACAATGGAAATGGGATTGCTAAAAATGCCTCCATCTTTTTCACCTCATTCCAGCTCCATAGAATGGGGAGGTGCTTTTAAATTCGTGTTTTCTTTTTTCTAATTCAATACTAGAGGTGTGGCTCCTTATGGTGAATTCAAGTACTTCTTGAGAAGGGAGCCTCAGTGACATTTCAGAAACAGTGGCAATGTGAGCACTCAGTAGAATGAATGCAAAATTCCAGTTTATAATGTCGTTCTATTAACAGATTCTGTAAAACAGTGGTCTCTGGAGATACTCCACGGCGGGGAAGCAAATAGGTTCTATGTAACACTCCCCTCCGTTAGCACCAACAGTCTCACAGTAAACCGATGTGCTTAGTTTCACTAGATTTTCAACATCACTTCTTTAAAGAAAATGTGTATTATAGAGAGTCACCTAACATTTTTATGCAAATGTAAGCATAAATTATGTATGCCTATTTTATGGTAGTGCGAGAGAATATTAAGCATAGAATCCTAAACTTTTACAGACTTGAATTATGGTATTCCTTTTCCTGGCCTTGAAGAGTATCTGTGACCTCAATTGCCACCAGACAGACAATGAATAATTTCCATTCTGGTGATTAGCTTTCTAATTAGCTTTCTAGAATAAGTTGTCTAAGATTTTTAAATACGAATTTACTCTAAAAGACCTATTTGTTCATATATGTTGAAATAATGCTTATTTTATTAATAAAAAAATCATAAAATTAACAAACATCTAAGAGAGGCTTTATGATGCTCTCTGCCTGAGGTGGAGGGAAATAGAAAATCATCACAAATTAAATCACTATTTACTTTCTAAGGCTGGGGGCTAGCACAAAACATTTTTTCCCTGATCCTGTAGTGATGCATTGATATGTACTTTGTATTTCCTCTAACATCCAAATAGCACTTTTCCTCTTAAATAGCATGAGGATTTTATTCATTTAATGTAATGTTCTTGTAGATATATGACATAAATAGAGATACAAGAATTGGTAATGTCTGCTATTTATGAAGTGTACATTATGGAGTAAACGCAAATGGAGCTGTCCAAGGGGGAAGATATTTTAATAAGTGTTGCCCGAACAGGAAGACAAATGAAACTCTTCTGTACATAGAGTGATCATGCACACATGCATCCCCATCAAACCTTAATTTCTGTGTATGTAGATGGATGGACAGAGACTGTATTTGTATTATGCAAACAGTCCTTTGTCCTGTCAGGTCGTTGAGGGAAAAGACCATAATCCTTAGAGTCCTGGAGAGTGTAGGCTGATCCTCGGGGACTGACTGTCATTTAATTTAGGTGAGTTGTGTCTGCCTTAGCTCTGTGTATTTACATATAAATTGTTTGTTGGGGTGGGAGGAGGCAGAGAGGGAAGATATATTGCAAACTACTCCCCCCAATTATTTGATGATGTCTGCTTTTGTGTGGGGTGTGTGCTCAGCACATGAGTAGCGTGGTGGGGGTGGGGGTAAGTTGTTGCAGATGGGGAATCCATGTTTTCCCACATGTGGGAAGCGAGCATCTGCAAAAAGGAAATGGTTTGCATGTAATCTATTGCTACACATAATGAAAGAGAATTGATTTAATATGGAGACATGGCTATTTTGGGGTAACTGCACATGACCAGCAGGGCTAATACAAGGTGTGATCAAATGATACAGTGGGGGAGGGGAGGGGGTGGGAGAAGAAGAGGGGGTAGGAGAGGAGGGAGGGGGTGGGTGAGGAGGAATAAGAGTCAAATACAGGGGGCTGGAAAGAGAACTGACACTGAATAGCGAACACCTAATGCAACACATAGATGATGCACTGTGGAATTGTACACCTGGGACCTATGGAATTCTTGTTCATCAATGTCACCCCAGTGAGTCTAACAATTAAAAAAAAAAGATACAGTGAATGTTTAAATTAAAAAAAATAATTACAGTCAAAGTCATGTCACCATTAACCTCCCTCAAAATTGTCCCCCTCGCTTCGAACACACTGTCCCACCGTTCGTGCTGCCTCCTGAAGCAGTTCTGGAAGTCCTCTTTCGTGAGTGTCTTTACTCGTGCTGTCCTGGCTGCCTCAGTGTCCTGAATTGATTCAAAACATTGACCTTTTCGTGTCATTTGACTTTGGGGAAGAGCCAGAAGTCACACGGTGCCAGATCCAGTGAATAAGGTGGATGAGGACACACTGTCATGCTCGTTCGACAAAAATTGCCATACCAGAAGCGATGTGTGACCTGAACTGATTCTGGTGTGATCAAAATATATGGCGAATATTTAAAAATAATTTATTACAGTAAAAGACACATTGTTCAAAGCAAGGGGGAGTGAGTACTTATAGGGGGAGTAATGGCCATGTGTCTTTAACTGTAATTTTTTTTTTTATTTAAACATTCACGGTATCTTTTGATCACACCTCGTATATCCTTGTGCCAAGTCAGACTCATGAATTGCTCATGGATTCTGCGGGTTTTGCCCTGATTCATTAGCAGCCACTGATCCGGCTACAAATTCTCACCTGCCCAGGCATGCAAGGAGGACACCCAGAATTTTAGGAGCTGGGTGGGGGGTGGGGGTGGGGGTTGACAAAGCTTTGACAGATACTACCATCATTTTCTAAGACGTGGGATTCGAGGCATCACAGTTCAAAGATGGCAATGCTGAAGCACTAGGACACCTGCACAGCATTTGTAACCCAAAGCCATTTACAGTGGGGACAGGGGTTCCGGGCAGATAAGTGAGGGAAGACACTTAACCTCACAGTAAATATTACACTGCAACACTGTAAAAATAATTACATAGCAATTATTAACAGAAATTGGGGCCAAAAATAAAAGCACTGAGACTAGGCCTTCATGCCTCCTAGCGTACACGGGTGACCTCCTACACTGTTTCTTATTTTCCCAAAGTGAATTCTTAGTGAGCTCTTCCCACGTCAGGCATTGTACGAAATGCTTATGTACTCCAACACTTTGAATTCCTCCTCAATTTCACAGGGTCGGTAATTTCATTTTTCCCATTGTCCAGATGAACTTCAGGAGGCTGTGACTCAACTCAAGTCCCACAGGGAAAGGGAGCAGGACCCAAGTGAGGCCACAGTCACATCAACCACAGTGCTATGTGGCCTAACATTGTGAAAACCGGGAGGGCCTCCCCAAATTGGGAAGCTTCCTCTTACACTTGCCTTCTCTGTATCAATGTCCTTTATTACTGTTGTTGTGCACATGTGCGCAAATTGAAACTATTTGAACCAAGAACCCCTTACCACGGCCATGACTGTTTGTCATGGTCTCGCCTGCTGGAATACACCCAGCAGTTCAAATGGACCCCTGTCAGGACATGATGACTGGACGGCAGCTCTTTTGTTGCCTCTTATTAAGCTTTTACAGAGAAAAAGTATTTTAAATATTCCCCAGCCAGGGAGAAGCTTTGGAATGGAGTATGTTAAGACGGTGTTGGTTAAACTAGTGGCCATTGAGAAATAGGAAGTGGAGAAGGGAGAGAGACAGAGAGACTGGGTTCTCACAAAGAAATTAATCCCTTTGTTTTCTCGAGGCATCAGAAAAACATAATGCTTTCTTCCATGCCATGTTAGATCTCCACAGCCAGTTGATTGACCTAAGTTTATATCATTCGACCTACTTAGGACTTATTTCTATCATTTCAAGCTTCAAAGTGGTTGGAAACATCATACAAAATTAAATATAGACAGCAAAAAGGGTCATTAGGGATAAAACAGTACAAGAGGAAATTGCTAATTCTGACCATCGACTATACGTTGGACACTAAACCTGTTGAATGTTTAGCCTAAAAATAGATATGATAAATATTTATATTTTACTCCTCAAATACAATGATAGGAGTTCAAATAATATAATTCATGAATTGTTCACTGAGCTCTCATGATACAACTTGCTTTGTTATTGATTTAGCTTTAACACACATCTTGAAGGAGCCAATTTTTCTTTTTTAGGATTTAACAAGACTAGGGAAATGATAATGATAGCCAGACCTGAAGTAAGACAAGTACCAAAGTCTGTACTCAGAACTAGACCCAAAATGGGCTCATCCACCAGACGTGGATTGGTATTCTCTCACACGTTATCTTTGTAGTAGTAGGGAAGTTATGGGACCATGCCAAACTTCAGTTATTCTTCCATACAGTGAATTAATATCACCCTTACAGATTTTTAGTGTTGTCGAATCTATGGCATGTGAAAAACCAAGTAAAATCTTTAGCACAGTTGCTAGCACATAATAAGCCCTGAATGTGTAGGACCTCTGACTATTACTAGTTGGAAAAGTTGAGAGGGGAAATGTTCCTGAGAGACTACAGGAAAAAAAGGCTGTTGAATTGATGAAGATATAATATACTATGCTATTCTAATATATGCATATATTTTTTTCTATAAATTTTTTTTCAAACTATATAATAAAATGTAAAATAAAATAAAAGTAACCAAGAAGGCAGGTTTAAGGTGAGTTTTAACTAGCTCTGGTTCATTATACAGAGGTATAACTAGGAAACCAGCCAAACTTCATATTTGTGTTTTTATGTGTTGCAAGTTTAAAACCTTATTTTGTAACATAACTGTGATTTCAAAGTTATGTCTTAACTTGGCACACATATTATGGGCTGGTTGTCGATTTCAAGATAGGCTTAGATTTATTAGGTAAAGTTGAATATAATAAACATGTTTAAACTAGGCCTATTCAATTTAGTTTTACTTCAAAAAAATGTGTTGGTAGTTGTATTTTCCCAGCCTGGTTTTTTTTTCAACACTGAGCTTTATAACAATATTTTAAAGGCTTGTAGAGGTGCTGAATCACACTCGAGGCTGGTCTTTGAAAGGCTGTGAAATGTGTTGTGAAACTTTCATTTGCTTAGAATGTTTTTTAATATTCTACTCACTTCCCAAGTGAATTTGAAAAGATTCACAATAAAAAGACTCATCTATAACAGGAACATTAAACAGGCACACACATGCACACACATGTACATGCACGCACGCACACATGCACACACACACACACACACACACACACACACACACCAAGAGCTCTGAAATAGAATTCAGGTTCTTATAGAAAAGAGGATGTAGAAACCCAGCTAGCTTTGAGGACCAAAATTAGGCTAGGTGGGTGTGGCCACTGACCATGAAAGAGGTAGAACAGACAGACGTACCATTTTAAATGGGACAGAAAACAATGGTACTGTCCTATTTCAAGGGGTCCTGTCCTGTTTCAAATGGTCAGCCTCCTGACACTTGAATTTAGCCCAGTGAGATGAGGCTGACCATACGTCATGTTTGAAACAGGACAGGACGGTTGTTTTCTGTCCCATTAAATGGTTCATCTGGTCAGCCTAGCATGTAGCAAAGCCAGGAGTAGTCCAGTTACACAGGGAAACAAGGTGAGTTTCAGCAGCCTCCTTCCCAGACAAAGACGGATTTGTCTTAAGCTCCATTAAACACATCACCGTGATTCCTCTGTAAAAGACTTTGAACACCTATGGACATCGCCTTCTTCGATAATGACCTTTTAACACACGTAGAGTATTTTAGTATTATTTTTTTGTGTAATTCAAATTTAATTAGAAACTGTTTTAATCCCATGTGTAATATTTATTAAACCTCATGACATTCAGCTCTTATCAATTTGCTAATACTTACAGCTATTACTACGTTTTTATTTTTCTGCACATTCGGATACACAGGGGTTATTACCCAAAACCTCCTGCACCTGTGACGACCATCATTCTCTCCACCCAAGTTTAGAATAGTTTTCATATTAGACAGCTTAAATATTTCATGCTGCACACACACGAAAAAACAATAAATCAATTTGATTTCAGATTTGCAGAAAAGCATGTTCCAAATTGCTCCTTAACTCTAGCCTGTTTTGTCTGATATCTGCCTAAATAAGACACGTAGATCTACACTTTTGCATAAGTGGAAAAACATGAATGGGATATGGTTTGATCAGAGAAGCGAAAAGAAAAGCTGCTGAAATGGATCCAGAGCCACGCAGAGTAGCAACCCAAAATGCCTTCGGGAAAGTTATTTCTTAATAAAGTGCCTTCCCGTCTCGTTCCCTCACCTGCCACCTCCACCCCACGGGCATTCATGCTTGGAGAGCTTCTGATGCCCAGATTGTGTCTACAAAGCAAACAATGTTTTCCCTTTTAGTAGAATCCCAGAGAAAAGGTCTCAAGTTACCCCTGTGCTGTTCAAGCTTCTAGTCACCTTTCTGTGCACCGTAAGAGCTGTTCAGAGTGCATCCCTCACAACCTGAGCAGGAAAACAAACAAACAAACAGACAAGTTTTGATCATAGCTTTCCTATATATAACATATGCTTTAAATTATATTTCTTTTCCATTTAAAACTAAATTTCATTATATTATAAAGAATACATACAATTACATTCTACCCAGTAGACCACATAGGCTACCAATGTACTTAAGTCTGAAAGTAGATTCTAGAACTTTGAAAAATAATAGCCACACAAGTTAACAACATACCCTTCTAGTACTTCTTGACTTATATACATTGTTTGACTTTCTCATATTTTGCAGAAATAACAACAAAACCACCAAGCAAAGCAACAGCAAATAATATTCTTTCGCTATTAATTTTTAGTATTAAGAGCAACTTCTCCTGACAGAATAATGTTTTTCTGTAATTTCTGTTATTGATCATAATATACAAATTTCCTTTCTTATAAAGCTTCTCCAGATAAATAGAGCTTGATACATTGTTTTCTGTATTGATGCTACCAGGCTGTTCAGAAAAAAAATCCAGCCATAAATGCCTCTATTTTTCTTATTACATGGCTGGATACTTTCCGAACAGCCCTCATATATTCTCATCTTATAGATAAGAAGGTACAAGTTAATGCCAGAGATAGCACCTTTAAAATCTTCAGCATAAAATCAGTGACCAGAAATAGAAATAAAATTAAGATATTTAATTCAGACCTGTTGTCTATCTCCTTATGTGTTATGTTTACAAACCAGTGGTTTCTTTCCAATTACATACATTGCAAAAAATCATTAATATAGCAATTTGAGATCATAAAAATTATTGATAGGTAATTTTTATTTTTTAGATACAAAGTCTTAAAAAAAAAAAAAAAGAAAAAATCCTTAGCTTATTAGTTCTCATCTAGGATTATAAGACAATGCTTCCCTCCTGTCCCTCATGCTAACTTGGGGTATCTGCTGTTTGTCATCTAACGTCTGAGTCTCTTTTTCCTGGGTAAAGATGGTTGCTCCAATGAGCTTATGTCTGTGACAATTGTACTTCTTCAATTATATTACCAAGGAAGACTTATAGACCTATAGATATAGGGTAGCTTAAAAGAATAATATACATTAAAAAGGGGGCAATTTGAAGCCCATCTCTCCCCATATAACCAGAGAGTGAATTGACGGTTGTGACTTCCTCACTGGGAACACTTTAGTGATGTCCCCTTGCCTTCCGAGACTGGTGGACAAGATTTGCAAAGTCATTTCTGAGCTGCTTCTGGTTCAACTCTCAAAATTCATCTCTCACCTTCTCCATAACCAACACCAAGCCCCTTCTACAAGACACACACACACACACACACACACACACACACACACACACAGACATACACACAGACATACACACAGACATACACACAGACACCCTTATTAACTTTATTGCAAAGTCTTGCTTTATGTATTCCCTTCAGCTTCTGGGCCTTTGTACAGATGCATCTCTCTGGTATCCCTCCCTCCCTCTTCCTCTGTTAAGTCTAACTGAGCACTTAACTTTTTCCTACGACAGCGGTTCCCAATGTTTCCCCACTTGTGTACCCCTTTTAAATCTATTTCTATCAATTGTACCCCTTGTTTTTAAAACAAGTGTTTTTAAATATGGGCACTTGTTCAGTGCCTATCTTAATGTAAAATAGTGGAAATAAAGTCATAAGTTAGGAAAAAGAAAATGATTGCACTAAAAGTACAAACCACAGATTGAATTTTACAATATTCGTAACACAGTTAAATATTGATGATGATAATCAAGTATTTAAACATTAAATTAAAAAAAAACTATTTGAAAAGAAACACAATTAAAGACAACATACTTTTACTCAGTCAATAACTAAAGTGATCAAACAGTCTGACAACAGATATATTTATATGTTTGGGGAAGTTCTAGAAATGTCACTTAGGGATTGTTCTGGAACTGTGGGTAACGATGGGTAGAAGAGCAGTTTGGGGGAGGTTTCATAGCCATGCCCTCATCAATCATCATTCACTCACGTCATCTAATTTTGAAGTGTCTCCATTAATGGTGATTCGAACTTAATATTTGGTATTCCATAACTAAGTTTTGCATTTTTTTACTTTACTTGTGTTTTCACCATTACTGATTATTTTTTGTGTACCCCTGAGTGGCCCAGCACGTACCCCTGGAGGTACGCGTACCACTGCTTGGGAACCTGTGTTCTAGAGGAAGGCTCCCGAGTTAAGGGCATTCCAATGAGCCCCGAATTTCTCTGTTTTTGAGCTTATCCAACCTCCAACTGAGAGTCAATATACCTCTCAGTTTGTTGGACTCAGCCAAAAAAATTCTCTTGCTGGCAGTACTCACGACTTATGCACCATTGTGTTCATGCACACATTGTGGCACAGTAAGCAATTAAATAAATAATTTTCACAAGAGAGAAAGGAATGCAGGAAAGTGAAGGAAAAGGAAAAATGGAATCTGGTGGGTGGTTCGTGTCAAGTGAGACCAGAAATCAAAACAAAATGTCAGAGTGGTGAGGATGGGTAACTGGGACTAAACTGTGCCCGTAATACAGAGTTACACATCCTAGACAGGAGAAGGCTCAGAGATGGCACAGTTCTTAGTGGCTTGAACAATTCTTCCAAATGTCATGGAGAGCCCTGTTCCAATTCTGAAGATTACTTGATTTGTGCATGGGGACTTAGCTTAGTTATTATCATTTATAGTCTGACATTAAGGTAGTTTAATTTTTTTTACAAATACATTTTCTGTTGGGGAATTTCTTTTATTATGGCTCTTATAAATTATTCCACTTGAATAGTTATGGGGATAATGGATGATTTATTTATGTTCAATTCCCAAAATGCTATCAATATATCAAAGTATATCTGATTTCTAACAATTTATATACTAAGAAATAGATATAAACTGAAATGAATTCTGTTTTCAGTTTTAAAGGTCACCAATTGAATTTGTATGAATTTCCATGTCAACGACGTTATGTGGATTCTTTTGGAAGGCTTGGGAATTTTCTTGTTGCAAAAGCATGGAAAAATTCAACTAACTCAAGTAAATACGGTTTATCCGAAAAATTAGAAGGTGACATTGGCTTTCCACGTGCCTGACACCAGACTGCACTCTATTCAGCCTAAATCAAGTATTCACTGAAATTTCAAATTTTTGGAAGAATAATAGCCATCCAATTTAGGCAATGCACCTTGCTCCAGTCCAATCAATTAGGATCGGAGAGTAGATGAGTGGTGGTGGTGGTAGAATAACTGAGGAACGTAAGACCCCCCTTTCTAGGACAGATTATCTTGGCAAATGTTATGGATCAGCTGGCCATGACTGGCCTCTTACGAAGGAGATTGACAAATGCTAAGCAGCACTGTTTCATGAGACTCTCAAAACTCTTTCACTAATGATTTCGGAAAATGGGATTTTTGTTTTCTTTTCAAGTGGTATATGAAAGACAACTTATTTCTTCTCAATACATTAGCTATTTACTCCCACCTCTTTCTCATGATTCTATACTTACAGCAAATTTAAATTTTTTTCTCCAGGTTCATTTGCTTTAAATGAGATTTAAATGTCAAGCAATCGTGTAAAGTTAAAGGTGACTCAAGTCAATGTAATTGAATATCACCAGGCAAATGCAGTTTACGTAAATGTCCTCGAAGCCTTTATAAATCAAACTCATGTAGGAGTGTCGTTTTGAGAAATACAACTGCTTGATTTCTTACAGCTGCAGCATGTAACATACTTTATGAATCAAGAATTCTTTAATATGCAGCTAATGGAATTATCTCTAAAATACCTTTACAACAGTTCAATTAAATTATTTTCTCAAATCTAATTTATTCATTCAACCCTCCAGGAGGGACTGCTTTTTCTCACAGAGATCCTGGTAGTTTATCTTCATTGTCATTTCTTCCCTGGAGAACCAGTTAACTATTTCTTATTGGAAGTTAAATGTTAGAATATTTTTTTTTCTTTTGACACTGTTTTATTTATGCCTCTTTCAGTTACAAAGCACAGAAAACACAATCTAAATTAGCACAATTTGAAATGTAATTTATTAGTTGGGAAATTATCCTAATGCCTGGCTTGAGGATGAGGTCTAAATTAGACTCAGACTTTTCACAAGGACAAAATTTCCTTTTTTCCACTTTCTCAGAAGAGCTCTCATTTCCTGTTGAGAAGATGGTGGTCACAGTCCGTTCTCACATCCACTGCCTGATAGCGCCCACCAGTGTCCCAGAATTGAACCTTAGAGCTTTCACTTGGTCTGAAATGGGTTGTGTACTCAACTCTGAGCTAATCACTATTTCCTGGGGAGCTGATTTCCCCTGGGTGTAATTCACAATTTCCACTCTTGAGCAGGGAGTGTCGTGCCAAATGCATGCCCAGAGAATGCAAAGAATTAGTACTTAGAACAAATTTAAAGCTGTATCTAGAAGAAGAAAAAGTATGCTCTACTGCAATATTGACTAACGATGTAATCATTTAGTAAAGATAATGTTTATTTAGCCCCATCTTAGACTCATTTTAGTCATTTCCCATGCATCTTCAAAGGCAGATCATACCTCCATGTTGTATTACCTCCATGTTGTATCCATGAAATGGAGATACGGAAAAGTTAACTAGCCCATCCAATCCAGTGAAATTTCCTGGGCTTGGAGTCTTACGTCCACAATTCCATAATCAGATCAGTGATCCTCAGGATTATGGTATTCTCATTTCTGTAAAGAGGAAGTTGGACTTCATGATCTTTCCCTTGCTTTCCATCTTGAACATTTGAAGATTCTATGATTATATATGATTAACAGTTGCCCCTACTAAGAAAATGGCTTCGAATTCTGACCATATTTTCTAGCCTGACCGCCAAACTGGAATCCAGGCCAGCAGCTTTTCTCCTAATCTTTGCAGCATCTTATTTGATGATCTGCTTCTAGCTTGTCTCCTCCAACTCATCCTCACCACAGATATGTGACATTGTGCAATAATAACAAACATAATGGTATTCTTCTTTGCCTTCTGCTGCTGCTTGTTTATTATTGAATTAAGTTTACAGTCCTTAGCTTAACATACAAATCACCTAATCTGACTATGACCTGCAGCTCAGGACTGTATCATTCCCTTTCTCTCGCCCCTTACTCATGCTTAACTTTTCATCATTTCCTAAACTCTCCATGTCCTTTCAAATTTCCACTCTCCCTGAGTTCTCCTTTCTGGCCAATTCCTCTGCTCTTTCAAAGGGCAGATGAAAAATAAAATATTTCTATGCAATCTTTTCTGAATCCCCCAGGGAAAGCTAGTCAAGCATTTCTGTGTGCACCATTAGCATTTACATGGAGAGCCATAAAGAGTTTTGACAAGTAGATCTGTAATAGAAAACTTACTGCCAGTTATTGTGGAAAAAAAATACTTGGATAAAATAAGCATGTTCTGTGTGTTTTCATTTTGCTCATCTCTACAGTCAGCATAATTAATAATCTCTAACATTATATCTTAACAAGATGACAGTGTCATATGTGGAGCCCAATCAACTACTGGTGCAAACTTACGAGTATTAGTAAATTAATGTGTTCCTATTTCAAGATTGAGTCCAACTTTTTCATTGGACCCAAAAGTGATTTTCAGAAGTTAACTAAATATTTTTATAATGATGTTTTGATTTTTAACAACTGTAAGTGCAAGGGGATGGTGAGGGGATAGCACAATTGAGTCTTATGTAATATATCATCTTTCCATGTGACATTTCTAAAGTGATCATTGATAACCTGGAGGCTATAGGATGAATATAGAATCAGAATAAAACTACTTGGATGTATGATTGAACTGTAATAGGACTATTTAATAAAATGTTTCATGTCGTCTGGTCACGGAATCGCTAGGTCAGATTCATAGCTTCACCCACAATACACAGACTGTAGAGGGCAGACAAAGTGATCCAAGGTGCTTCTGTCGTGGGTGGAGTAACGAAGCAGAAGTGAAAGGAAGTAACCTCAGCCTAGAACCTTTAAAAACGTACAGATGCTATTTTGTCTTTTCTTAGGGCTGAGTAATAGTCCATTGTGTGTATGTACCACAGCTTCCTTAGCCAGTCGTCTGTCAAGAGATACTTTGGCTGTTTCCATGATTTGACCACTGTGAATAGTGCTGTGATGAACATTGGGGTGCATATGTGAACTAAGGTTTTCAAATTTGGGGAGTAGACACCCAGAAGTGGGATTGCTGGGTTATGTGGTAACTCTATTCTTAAATTTTTGAGAAACCTCCACAGTGTCCTCCATAACAGCTGTACCAGTTTGCACTCCCACCGGCAGTGTGTGAGGGTCCCTTTTTCTCCACAGCCTCTCCAGCACCTGTTATTCCTTGTCTTGTTGATTATAACCATACAAAGAGGTGCGAGGTGGTGTCTCGTGGTTTTGATTTGCATTTCCCTAATATCTAGTGAAGTCGAGCATCTTTTTATATATCTATTGACCATTTGTGTGTCTTCCTGGGAGAAGTGTCTGTTTAGAATAGGGCCATTTATGACAATATGGATTGACCCTAAGACCATCATACAAAGTGAAATAAGCCAGACAGAAAAAAAACAAGAACCATATATTTCACTCATTTGTGGAACACAAAGCTGAAAGCAACAAAGAAACAAAAACTGATGGACACAATCAATAGTTTAGTGGTTAGAGGTTACCTGAGGGTATGAGGGAGTGGGGGCAGGGGGATGGGGGGGAGTCAAATATATGATGATGAAAAGAGAACTGACTCTGAGTGGTGAACACATAACACAACACATAGATGATGTACTGTATAATTATACATCTGTAACCTGTGTAAATTTTACTAATCAATGTCACCCCAATAAACCTAACAATAAAAAGAAAAAATATGGAGGAATGAGGTAAAAATCTGACCTACGATTATTAATAAGGACATTGGTTCTTTTATTTCCAAATTATCTGCTTCTCACTAATACACTCCAACACAGATTACAGAGACTATAGCCATGGGGATATATTAACAACCTGGAATATATTAAAGGGGAAAAGCCTCTTGATATTATGCCGGATTAAGGGAAACATAAAACAGAAGAGTTTAAGAAACTAAAAGTATATTGTTGTCACAATGATGTATAAATTAAGAAACGGGCAGGACTTTGAGGGGGAATATGAAAAGCATATGAATTGAAGGCAGGTTTTTCAGGGCTGTGCTCAGGAACGTTTTACGAAGTGTTGGCTTCTGATAAGATGGTAATGCTCTGTGATGGCTACCAATTATTGGGAAGGAAATGCCTACTTTTCTATGATCTAGATTCATCTATAATCATTTACCTTGAAGAGACCAATTTTACTTGAAAGCTCTATTAGTGGGTAAAGAGAGTCAAATAAATGGTGACAGAAGGAAACGAGACTTGGGGTGGGGAGCACACAATAGGGCACACAATAGATGTCGAAGTATATAATCTTGTACTCCTGAAAAAATATATAATGTTATTAACCAATGTTACCCCAATAAATTTCATTTAAAAATGAGGCCCTTTCATTAAGTAGAGTCAAAATCCCACCTTCCTTTCAGACTGCAAATTAATAGCACATTCACCTGCTGAATCCTTGCATTGGTGCTATAGGAATTTTGACTTTTAGATTAAATCAAAGCTTACTGGATGTTAAAAACAGAATTAAGCATTTTCTTATGAAAATACAGTAAACTCTTCATTAACCAGAACGCAAGCAACCGGCAAATAAATCAAAGATATTATTCTATATTTATTCAGCATAGGTGCCAGTTAACTGAGAGTCTATTGTATTACTCTACATTTTATCAAAATTTATTTCCTATGGATTTTTGTCCTCTAAATGCTTTTTTAATGGATAAAAGAGAGTAGCATAAAAATAAAGTTTTCATGCAGAATTTTTGTGAAGTAAAACATTGATTTTCACAAGTTCTCTAAGTGTAAAACTTCAAAGTGGCATTTCTTATGGACTCACACTGCTTGTGTGTGTGTGTGTGTGTGTGTGTGTGTGTTTACCATTTTATTTCATTTTAAATATGAAAAGAAGAATTCATAGTGAAAATATTTCTGAAAGTAATTTTCATTTTTCATTAGTTACCGAAAATATGTAATTTATCAAGACATTATTTCATATTGTCTAATTTTAGATGAATACTGTAAAGATAAATATATTTGTATTTAATGATGTTATTCAGTATTTTAATGAAATATTCTATGTACAGTAAGTAGCAGCATAATTTGGTACTTTTAGGTTTTTATTACCAAAAATGACAAAATCATGATCTCAGCCATCATTAGACTTATTGCCAATCTGTCATACTTCTTTTTAGCTCTTTAAATAACATATTCATTCTTGAATATCTGCCTCAGGAAAGAGTCATGTGTAAACATTAACCCCTATATTCTTTTCACTAACGATTCTATGTTCTATTTGAAAGCAATTATTGTAGTCTAAAAATTCTGTTCAAGAAAGGAGCCCATGGGAAAAGTTAAGAGACAGATGAAAGACTGCAAAAAGACACACTTAGAAAGTCAAAAACCCACAAGGGATTTATAACCAGATTATCAAAGTGATTTCTCCACTTCGAAAAAGAAAAAATAAAAGGACAGCAACCACAAGGAAAATATGGGCAAAGTTATAAAAAAGCAATTTGCGGTGTAGGAAACCCAGAAGACTAACAAACATGAAATATGCTCAAACCCATTAGGAATTAGAGACAAGCTAATTAAAACAACAATAACATAACACTTGATACTCACGAGATTAGCAAAGTTTAGAAAGCTGGAGAATGCCAAGTGTTGGAAGGAGTAGCAGGAAATAGAAGACCAGCTGCGCAGAGTGTAGAATAGTGGGGTCATCCTGACAAGTTATCTGTGGATATTTTAACCCAGTTAAGTTCACATATCTACTATATCCCCACCACCCACCACTAAACATATCCCGAGGGAATTCTCGTGCAGCCTATGACAGAACACATACAGGAATGTTCTTTGTACTATCATTTGTGCTAGCAAGGAGTGAGTGTCCATCTACATCCCTATGACTGGGGGATGTGTAAGTAAAGGCTACACACTATCAAAAAGCCACACAAGAGTTAGAGGTGACACACTAGATACTCTTATAGCCATAGGAACAGATCTTTAAAACATAATGCTGAGTTACAAAAATTTTTAAAACTCTTTAGCAAATATCCTTTTGTTTATTAAAGTATATGCACAAGATATCGCACCATTTTATGAGAACATTAAAATAAAAAATTTCCATCAAACACCTGTTGGAATGACTGCTTAAATTAAGGGAGAGGTATGGCAAAGCGAGTGGGGAATGGATGGATATAAATAAACAAGTAAGTAGGCAGAAAGGACAGGAAGACAATAAATAAACAAATATGCTAAACAAGAGATGGGCTGCAGGCTACCCGTGTGTTGTGCCAGTGACTATGAAGTGTGATTGACCCAACTCACTGCACCTGGGTTCCAAAGTGACCCAAAGCAACAGGAACTGGAATGGTCACAGGCACTGAGGAGTAAATGTAGGAGAACTTCATATTTTGGGATTCACCAGTTTCACTGATATTCAAATCGTGTGCCATATACATTTCTACGTTTGACTGTATTTGATCCCTTGAAACAGTACGTCTGCTCACATCTTAAAATGGACTTTTCCAGACAGAGCTCCTGCTAAGATTCACCTGGGAGCACTAACCCAACTTCAATATCCCTTTCAGTGAGACTTCTCAGATTTCAAGGACTCCGTGACCCACTTGACTACAGAAAGAGCCCGTCTACTGAGGCTGGTCATTTATAATTTTGAGTTATCTGTTTAAACGGAAAAGGAAGTTCTCTTTGATTCCTAATAGAGATAAACTCTTTCCTGGGAATAGTGTTGCTTGTGGTTAGAGAGTCTTAATGACTCAGGGCTGTTGCCTTTTGTTGTGCCAATTCAGGCACTTTATGTGTCCAGACACGATCTCTCTCAGCAAGATGGCTTTGATATAAAACCACTGATATTTACATATCAAAATGTAACTCCTTGGCCTGGCTATAACCCTCCACGTGGGAGGCTCGTATGAGATTTCCAGACCTGCTCTCTTGTCCTTGGACCGGCAGCATCTGGAAATGATACTTGTGGTCATGGCAATACTTCAATCTGTCAGAGTGTATTTTATCCAAATTTTTCAGTGTGCTTTGCAATTTATTAATCCTTGCGACACCTCTAGGAGGTAGGCCGATATTTTTTTTCCCCCACGGAGGAACTAAGACAAAAGAGTGGAAATGAGAGCTACACGTCCAGGCAGCTGGATGGGAGGGTGGAAGGAAGTCCTTTGCACTTAGGAGAACAGCCAATCCCATTAAACTGTGAACTCATTTGACGCTAACCATTAAACAAGACTGAAAGGAAATTTGATAGCTTCTGAATAAAGAACAAAGTTTTGGGAACCAAAATTAATGAATGCTTAAGGAACTGAAAAATAAAGTGTGACATTGAAAATGTGCTCCTTAAACATTCTACTGCAAATTTCAAATTGAGGTTCAGCCGTGAGATGAGAAGCAAACACCAAAGATATTATATTAAAAGCTTGAAAGTGTGTGGGCCATGGTAGTATCTGTTTTGGGGGAGTATAACAGCTTTTTGAAAGTATTTCTCCTTTTTTTTTTTTTTTTTTTTTTTTTTTTTTTGGAATAGAGTGGATTTTGATGCTGGTATCTCTTCTTCTCGAGTTTTTATGTAGACTGATATACTTTCCCTGATGGATTGTGGGCAGCTCGTCCAGGCATCTCTGTGGGCTTGTGAAAGTGATATATAATAATCCAAGAGTGGATTTCTAAATTCATTGCTAAACTTCTCTGTGAATATGGATTTGTTCCAGATCCATTTTAGATTCTATTAGATTCCATGAGATTATTTTTAGGTCACCTGTGTACAATGCAGAAAGGTATAAAGACAATCTCTAAGGTAGGTCATTCATTTATTTCACATTCCACATTTATCCCACAAGTGAGTATTTACGAGACCTGCTATATGTCACCCACTATTCAAAAACTGAAGATACCAACCAACAATGAAGAGGAAACAATCCTATTTAAAAAATACATCAGTCATTGGAAACTCTGGTAAAAAACAAAAACAAGTGTACTCCTTCCCATAAAGGAGAGTAAATGTGAATAATACAGGATTCCATTAACTTAAGATTCTATTAACTACTGTACCAGACTTGAGAAATTATGGTTGGTCCCATGAAAGAAATAAGTGGTATCCAAACTGAGACCAGAAGGCAAATAAAAGCCAAGCAAAAGAAGGAAAATTGAAGGATGAAATGCTACTCGCAATGGGAACAGAATTTGTAAGGCCCCACAGATATTTTTAATCTGTAGCCTACTCAACCAGAGAACTGAAGGGAATAATGATGTCTCCATCGTTACAACAATAACCGTACCTTCTATTCATGAATACATACTAAATACCAAATTCTGTGATTCATGCTTACAGAAACTTATCAAAAGTTCTCCTCATAACAGCCCTCTGAAAAGAGTATTAAACCCATTTTCTAGTTGAGGACAATGGGGACTGGAGTTACTGATCACCTTTCCAATGCTACCAGCCAGTAGAGAGATGATTTGGCATTTGAAACTTGGTCCAGTTGCTCCAAAGCCCTTGATGCACAAAGAAAGGAATTAATCATGTCTGAAATACAGGAGAAAAACTAGCTGATTGAGAGAACAAATTATATGTTCACTTTTGGATATGTTTAACTTGAGATGCTTTCTATATTATTCAAGTGGAACTGTCCATAAGAAAATTGGATAAATCTATAGATTTCCAAAAGATGGTCTAGGTCTAATCTTTAGGGCAAACACCTTGAGAGTAATTAAAGCCACGGAATTGTATTAGATTGTTCAAGGATTCTGTGGCCAAAACATGGAATAACCAAAGTGCCCTTCAGTAGATGACTGGATAAAGGAACTGTGTGGTACTTGGGCACAATGGAATATTACTCAGCTATAAGAAGAGATGGAATACTGCCATTTGCAACAACATGACAAACCTTGAGATCATCATGCTAAGCAAAATAAGCCAGACAGAAAAAACCAAGAACCATCTCACTTAACTCGTATGTGGAATATAAAACTGAAAGCAGCAAAGAAACAAAAACTCATGGACACAGTCAATAACTTACCTGAGGGCAAGTGGGGAGGGGGTGGCAGCAGAAGGAGGAGGAGTGAAGTACACGGTGATGGAAAGAGAACTCACACTGGGTGGTGAGCACATAATGCAACACATAAACGATGCACCGTAGAATTGTACACCCAGAACCTGTGCAATTCTTGTTCACCAATGTCACCCCAGTAAATCTAACAATAAAAAAATGAAAATAAAAAATAAAGGATTCTGTGGTATGAGCAAGGAAAGCTGAGGTGAGAGCATTGGAGAACCTGAACATGTATGTGCATCATCAAGAAAGGAAAACATGAACATCGTCACCAGAGAATAAATAGAAATACTTAGTACCATTGACCCAATCATGGAAAGAGAGTTTTTCTTTTTTTTCTTTTTGTATGTGGGTAGCTCCCTGGCTGGGAATCGAACCCAGGCCACAATGCTGACAGCGCCAGCGCCGAAGCCTTAAGCCACTACACCACCAGGGAGCTCTGGAAAGAGAGTTTTTCAAGGAAGGAGGGAGGGAGCAGCAGCATCAAATAGAATACTTCCACGAAAATAAATTAGATAAGAATGAAAACATATCCTACATTGAGCATCAGATAGGTAATTGATAATATCAAGATTCTAACTTAGGCGCGGAAGTGACAGCAAAGTTTAATTGCAGACAGTTCAAATATTATATAATTTTTATATTCAATTTGAAATAAATGTCTTAATATTTTTAAATTTTTCCTTGGATTTCCAAAAGAGACACCAACATGCCAGACTTGAGTCACTCTGTTATTCATACGCCCATTCCCACACCCAGTACATCATTCCTTCTGTTTCTGAGTCCATCCGTCTCTTTCCTCTGCCAGGGAGCTTATTGGACCTTTGCAGCCAGATCTTCCTAGAGATGCACGGGACGGAGCAAACACTTAGGAGGTTGTTTTAGTGCTTAAAATAATTAATAATGGTGGGCTACATAGGACCTATGTTTGTTTAATAGTGAAGATAACACAAAAGAAATAATGCAGAATTCCTCAAATATGTATGTGACTAGTTCTCTGCTTTATAGGAGTCATAACAGAGGACAGATTTATTACTGATATGTCTTTATTATAGCACATGTTGGCCATTACATTAAAATAGTAGATAATATGCCTTTTGCAGAGTGTGTCTCATTAATATTTTAATATTTAGTGGAAAAACATACATTTTTATTAGTCAATACATTGCTTTTATAGTTAATGGTCTTCCAGTCAAGAGTAATATTATAAATAAACTTTTCTCAATAACTTGCATGTTTGCATAGAATGCCAAACCTTTTACATAATGTAATAGAGTAACCTTTTTAAATATCAGATTGTTTTATTATTAATGAGCACAAAATTATTATGCTAGTAACATTAATATTAATGCTACAATAATATGTGACTATTATGTATGTTACTAAGGCAATTTTTTAAATATTTAGGATTTTCTAAAAACAGGCTATCTTTCCTTTTAATAAACAAGCAATTAAAATTTTTATCATGCTCCCTATGTGCACTCACAAGGTACTCTTCCGGACAAAATGATGACAAAATGAGTTTCTCTCATTTAAATTCCATTTAGTTATCACAGACTACATACAGCACAGATATGGTGACACAATGCAGTCTGTCAAATGTTTTTCCTGATGTTAAACATTTCCCTGATACATCATATGTATATCCTCTGCAGCCTTACTGATAATGCAGGAATTGGACCAATATTCAATGCAAAATATGTCCTCCAGGATCCAGAGTTTGCTCACAGTTAGTTTGCATTTACAGAAAAACTTCATCTCTCTAGAACCGTTAGCACAGAATCAGTGTAACAAAGGAATAATTTAACAAAAATCAAGTATGTAGAAGTGCTTTGTACAATACAGAGCATCACCATTCTCCTTAAAGCGAAAATTTACCTTTAAGTACGAAAGGTTTTTTGAAACTGTTTCTAAAGTAATCCTTTTAAAATATATTTTCCTCTTCATTTTTCATGTTTGAAAATAGGATGAACATGGTTGTTTGGTTATCTCATGGCTAATGAGCTTTTCATGCTGGATTATATTACTTGCAATTCCCTGGCCAAGGATTGCATATCCACAGACTTGGGCTTTTGCTCATGTTGTTCTTTCTAGAAAAGTCTTTGCTCACTCCTACTCTAAAATTTCAACTTAATTGGCACATCTTCGTGACACTGTCCAGGCTGTGTTTTCTTATTAAAATATATTATGTTTAATTACCCTTCTTTCTTGCCTTTTACCTCATTGTCTAGTTCATCTAGACTTAAAAGAGTTAGTAAAATTAAGGTACCAAGAAGTTTATCACTGTTTTTCTTTTTAATCCCTAAATAGAGTTGTCTAATGTCACTGTTTGTTTTCTGTCGATAGTTAACAAAAACAAAAACAAATACCTCTTTTCCAGAAACATTTTCACACCATAAATTATGTCAAGGACAGTCCTTTAACTCAGAACCATGTCGCAGCCTTTTAACTGACCCTTCCTTCCTCATCTTCCTTAACACAAGAGTAGCCCGAAACACGAGATGCACCGAATTGAAATGATGACTAATCCTCTTCTGTTTCCACTCATTATACTACTTTTCTCTCCTTTACTTCACCTCCTCTGACCCCTACATGGTGATTTCTCTGCTTTCTTTCGTATAAAGGTCTCTGCTTTTTGTCTTCCTACAGTTACAGCACTGACAGATCTCCTGATTTGTTTAATGTCTCTCCTTTGATATTTATGTTCACGCTATGCTTCTATTTTGCCCTTTACCTGCAATCTTATAGTCAATGTTCTCTCTGTCAAGAGCAATATGATAAATAGACTTTTCTCGATGACTTTTCTGTTTGCATAGAATAATCACTGAAATTCAATCAAAAGTTCTTAGAGTGGAAGGAAATGTAGAAAACGTTGCATCAGTCACCCTCATTTTTTGCACTAAAAGAAAAAGACAATATCTCTCTTTTCTTTTCTCACAAGTTTCTGTAAGCAAAACAAGTAGGTAAGGCTTAACTAAATTTTTATAGTGATGGTAACAATAAAGCACTGCAATTGAATCTTCAGGACACAGAGACGAATGTGTCATGAAATTAGAGTCACATCCTAAAAATAGTTATCTCATAGAAATACTATTTTAAATACTTTGACATCTAAGAAGAAAGGATATAAACAAAAAAATGCAAATCAGATTTTAAAGATATACAATCCTTGATGCAAATAAACACTGAAGATTGACCTGCTCAGACAGAAATAAATCATGATAAGCACACTGAAGAAAGTGAAGTAATACATCAATCTGCATGAGAGATACCATATTTTTCTGTGTATAAGACCCCCCATGTATAAAACAACCCCTACTTTTCTAATCCAGCATTAAGAAATCAATACATGGTTACTCCCGTGTATAAGACAACCCCCAGTTTTTAGTCTAACAATTTTAGACAAAAGTATCGTCTTATACATGGAAAAATATGATAGTTTATAAAATTACACTTTAAGCTAGCTCTGCATTATTAAGGAGTAGGGGCCAATTTTCCCAGACATTACAGCAGACACATTAGTTTAACATTTCAACTGGTTTTGAATGGTTACTTTCGTCTTTCCTGTGCTTAAAACTGTCTTGTGTCCTGTGTTCATTAAAAATACTTTAAAATAATAACATAAATTCTCAATTGTGGGGATGTTTAAATATTTCAGTGCTTTCAATCTTATCAGTGAGAATAACAGGCAACAACCTAAATTTCTGCCTGAATTTCTCACAAGCCACTCAAGGACTACTTGAATCATTCATTGTCATTCTTCTTTATTATCACATCATCTCCATGAGAAAGATAAGTATACATTTACTAGTTTATCATGCAAAAATATGGAAAAGCAGCACGATTTAAGTAAACAACATGTGTGCACTCCGTACAAGTACATACTATATATATATATATATATATATATATATATATATATATATATATTCATGCCAGAGACACCAAAGTTGAATATTTTTTTAAATCGTGGTGTAATCTAGGGAATTCAAGCTCAGAGAAAGAACTCTAACTGAAGCCCTGAAATGTCAAAAATAAACTGAACTGAAATATTTCCTAGATCTGATATCACCTATTTGTGCATTCAATATTCTTAACACAAGAAGAGTTAACCTGGATATGCTAATAAATTGCCATGTGTTCTGTCAGTGTCCCAGAGATGCTACATTTAAAACTAGAGACAAGTTTAAAAGCAAGTTGTTTATGAATAGCAAACTTCAAACCCTTCTCCTATGAGTCTGAACCTTATTCGTGTGTGTTGTCAATCTTAGAAGATTTTCTTCCTACCCTATTTGATCTTAACAATCCATTTAACTGAAAATTAGAACACTGTTGAAATTATTTTAAGTCATTAGCAAGTCTGAGGAAGAATTCTGTATGACCTGCATTTACAGTTCTTTATTCCTCACGACTCACTCCTCTGTTTCTATGCCGTTGTGCGTGGGCTTGTGTGTGTGTATTGGGTTTATATTCCAGAAATAGCTGTTCTCTTACCCCATCCTTCAATTCTCTTTTCTCCAACTGGATAAAATCTTTCTCATCCTTCTAGCACGAACTAGCTAGATGCCATCTTTTTTAGTAAACTTCACCAGTTCTGTTGCAAAGGTTTAGTCACCTTTTCCACAATATATTCTCATCCCACTGTTTATACTTGCTACAGTCTGACTATGTTGTTATTTACATACATATATAGATTTGTATGCATATGTAATACAAATGCAGTAGATACATACATATTGTACACATACATATGTATGTTTGTATACAGATGTAGAAATTCCTACAGGTAGAGGCCACGATTTTTTATCTTAATTCCTTAAGTCAAGAATGCTTTATTCAATTTCTGGCATAAAATATGTGCTCAACAAGCTTTAATTTAATGAATAACTAAATGAATGGACAAGTTAATTAATTACTTGACTAATTAATTAACATGTTTCACATTTGAGAAATTAAAAAATGATTAACAATATTCTCTCTGGTATTTGGAGTTCACAGTAAATAGGAAAGGCATAAATTAATAAATAAACTATAATAGAAAATAATCTAAATTTATTATAAAAGATACACTAGCATCTAAATTGGTGTATAACTTTTCTGAGTAGGCCTTTGTGTTTTCTGAAAAACAAAGGGAAAAATTCAAATACCAGAGTCAGTCATTCATTTGACAAGTGTGTATTGATCATAGGAACTGTAAGCAATCTTATAAACTGAATTGCTACTTATATTTTGTTGTCAATGCACGATGGAAACACTACAAAATTTTCATGATTTCAAAATATTACAAAGTAAGTGCCATATTTTGCCATGTGTAATGTGCTCCTGAGTATAATGCACACATACATCTTTGACCCAAACTTTCACAGAAAAAAGATACTTTGTTTTAATTATTATATTCAAATTTTTACTTATTTATATTTAAGTACTTGTTTTTGTATTATAAAGAAATTTTAGCATTTTTTTTAATACAAGTCATCTATGGAATATAAAACAAAAACTCATGGACACAGTCAATAGTTTAGAGGCTACTTAAGGGTAAGGGGGAGGGGTAGGAGAGGAGGGAGGGGGAGTCAAATATATGGTGATGGAAGAACTGACTCTGGGTGCTGAGCACTCAGTGCAACACACTGACAATGCGCTGTAGAATTGGACAACTTGAACCTATGTAATTTTTACTAACCAATGCCACCCCAGTAAATTTAACAATAAAAAATGATTATCATATTTCAGGGTATTATTTTGCATACATATATCATTATTGATTTCGAGAGTTACACTTTTAATTCATAAGCATAAATAAAAGAATTAAAAAACATTTATATAGATACAGAATTAGTACTACCCATGCATAATGCGCCTTATTTTTCCCTCACAAAGTTGGGGGGAAATGTGTGCATTATACACGGCAAAAATATGGTACTATTGAAAACCGCTTTTATTTTACAAGTCTTTGTTTTTCATAATACAAAAACAAATTCATCAAATATCATTTTTATATAACTTCCAAAAAGTAAAAACCATTTTTTGAGGTCAAAGAAATTTTACTATTTGCCTGTGACCGGAATCAGATCAAACAAGGAGGACGAAGACATTACTCAATGGTCTCATTTGTTTATTTAATACCTTAACACATCTAATTCAGATCCACGTAAAAAAGACTTTAAAATAAGACTCTCTGGAAAAACCATGTCACTTCAGACATAGAATAGAATTTAAAGATGAGAGAAATCCTTGTTGCAGATGATACATTTGCACACCGTATCAAAATCTTACAAAAATGAAGCAGCAGTGAGGCAAGATGTCAATCACGGGTCCCCTGGTCTTGACATAAGTTCGTACTTAGTTCTGATCAATAACATAGAATATATTTGTTTAATGTCACACATTCTACTTGCTCATTACTCACAGCATCACTCTGCAATGTTCTAACAATAATAATATTAAAACAATAAGGAAAAGAGCTATGAATAACTGACTTTTTACTATGTGCCCAGCATTATCTTTAAAATTTTACGTGCAATATTTTGTTTGATTCTCTCAACAAGACTGGGAGGTGGGTATTAATATAATTCCCATTTTAGTGATGGCAGTACAGATACTTGCAGAAGCCAAATAACCTGCCAAATACCACATAACCAGCCTATGGTAGATCCAGGAAGTTAAACCTAAATGCATCTGATTCATGGTTACTACACTGAGTCTTCCCCAGCTGCAAGTAAACTTAACAAAACTGTTTTTGGTGGGTTCACAGAAGCTCCAATGGTTCGTTGCCCTTTTCTTTGTATTTACTAGTCCTCTAGCATAACACAGCATTGCCTGCTAAGTCAGAATCTTCCTAACTAGCGACAGAAAACTCACTCACTACTCCTCACTCAGGATGCTGAACTTACTAATTATTAAGGCTGAACAATTGTTCTCATCAGAGAAGATGGTACCCTTTCAAACTCATACGTTGTCCCCCTTCCCTCAGATGGCAACCAGTTCCCCACAGACCTGTAAAGAACAAGATGAGCTTTTGTTTTCTCATCCCAGTGTACTAATAAAAGAGTAAGTGCAGATTCATGAAGACAGAAGGACATGGTTAAATGTGAAAGTTACTTGGAATTGCAGACAAGGGCACATTGTTCGGCAAACGCAGCATTTACAAGTCTATACACATGCCAATGTCAAACACACAAGCACATGAGGGACTTGCCAAATTGGACAACTTTTGAAGGGTGAGAGCCAGACCCTTGAGAATTATCTAAGCCTCTTTTTTGTATAAATGAGTTTATGCATTGATGGTGGAGACTACATATTAGGATTTAAAAAATGTAATGGTCCATGCCGAAATTTGAAAGTAGTCCATTGTGATCTAATCTTCTTTTAAAAGATGGAAAAAATATGTTCTGCATGACATCCGTGCACAAACTGACTTCTTCCCAAACTAGGAGCATGATGTCCACTGCAACTCATTTTGTGAATGTAAGCCACACATGTTTGTTCAGAAACAGGTCTTGTCACCAGAAAAAAAAATCATGATTGATAAACCGTAAATAATAAAACAATATTTGAAGGATGGAAGGACCCATGGAGACTATTTTGTCCACATTTATTTTCTAAATTAAGAATCTGAAATCTAGAGAGATTAGAGCCTGTGCCCCATCTAGGAAGTGTCAAGGCTGAGATTAGAATAAAATTTTAACTGCCTGTAGCTATCCCAACAGTCTTTCCTTTAAATTACTATCTATTTGTGAGAAATTTGCATTTCACGATAAACCTAACTAGAACTCTTAGCAGCAGTGGGCATGGTTGATTCGCTTTTGAAGCTTTCTACCCCTTGGTTCTTTGCTTGTAGGAGTCCATATTCTCCTGGTTTTGTTATTGTGTCTCTGGCTAACACTTCTATCTCTCTTTTTTTGGCTTAACTTATTATTTATCAACTCAAACAACAAAAGATCTTATGATGACTTATGTTATTTCAATTAAGGAGTCAATGTCATCATTGTTCTTCCATCTTCAGCATTTTGGGTTGTTTCCTTATGCTAACTCTGTTTACTAACTCAAGATATCTGATTCAATTGCGGCCACAACACCCCAGCAATCTAGACAAATAAAAAGAAATGCTTTGTCCTATGTGGGACTTTTTGACAGTGAAGAGAACTTTAGCAATTTCTCCTTAAGCCTCACTGTATAGAACTTCACCCCATACCCACATTTAAACCAATTACTGCCAGGACAATAATGATTCGTTCATTACTGCCTCCATGATTAGTTCAGACCAAGCTGGATTCACCTTCTGAAACTGCTGCCCCCTTCCCCGAAGGACAGGGCTACATGTTGAATAAAATCAGGGCTTTCTCAGCAAGGAAGATGTCCAAGAAGAAGCTTAAAAGTGTTTCCCTCGTATTTCTTGTCACAATAATACTGTAATTAACCTCTTGACCCCAGACTCACTGTAATCTGCTATTATTTATCAGTATATACAGATATAATATAGAAATAGGCATAGAATGTATTAATTTCCTTTTGCTGCATATCAAATGACCACAAATTTAGCTTCTTGAAGCAACACATTTATCATCTCACAGTTTCCCTGGGTCCAGGCTAGCTGAATTGCGTCTCACTTACTTTTCAAACTCAGGGCCAGCTGCTCCTCTCCAGCAAACTGTAGTTTGGAATTCACGCTTCATTTTATTGGAATCAATTCCACATTGATTATCATCACATGTGAGCATGAGTATTGAGATTAAACTCATATCCTGACATCAGAAGAGGTTAGAGAACTATTTCAACTTTTTATCATTTTTCTGAACACCTTTCTCTGATGGAAAAGCAATATCCTTGAGATGAAGGACAGAGTGAATGTGTCTAGGCTTTAAAAAAAAATGCAGAGTTTAGTAGATAGGAGCATGGAATCCAGATCCACACAGCCATGATTCTAACTCTTGCTCTGCCCTTACTACCTGGTGATTTTTGAACCTCAGATTTTCCACCTTTAGAATGAGGATAATAATAACTAATGTATGAAATTTCTTTGACCATTAAATGAGATAATATATGTAAAGCATTGCAAATAATAATTTAAAAAGTGTGCTCTGTGTTTGCTATCCTCACAGCATCATCATCATCATCATTCTCATAATTATCATTTATATTTGAAGGTTCGCACTTATTTGTATCCAATTCAAATTTGCATCCGAGGTTCACATTTCATATGCAGCTGGCTGCCTGAGGGATCTATTTTGTTTCACAGACATCTCAAACTTAGCATGTCCAAAACTCTTGCTATAACTATTCAGCTCTAAGAAACTTCCACAAACCTACAACTTGCTATTCTTCATTATTTCTATAAATGTCACTTCTAAGCATCACATTGTATATACAAGCCAAAACACTGGTAATCATTATTAAAACTTCTGTCTCCTGAGATTTCTGGCCAAAATGGCAAAGTAGGTAAATAATGTGCTCACTTCCTCTCAGGACCACATCAATTACAAACAAACTACTAAACAACCATCATTGAGAAGTGCCTGAAGTCTAGCTGAACTGAAGCCCTACAAATATAAAGACATACAGAAGAAGCCAATTCGAGACTGGAAGGAAAGGCAGAGAGAGTGAATAGGCTGGTCCTACCACCTACCACCACCCTGTGTGGGCATTAAAATTCAGGAGGGATGTCTTGGCTACAGAGGTTCCTTGCCTCCTAGAAGAGCAAAGGGTCCCAGCCCCATACCTGGTTCACAAGCACAGGGTTCCACTGCCCGGGAGAAAAGTCTCCATAACTTCTGGCTATGGAAACTGATGGACATTGTTGCCAAATGAGACGAGGACTACTGGAGTCCCAGGCACTTATCTCAAAGGCCCCACACACCTCATTGATAGACTCACTCGTTCTGAGCTCCAGCTCAAAAGGTGCCAGGGACATACAGTGAGGAATTGCGTTTTCTGGCTTCAGGGCAAGGACTAAAGGGGTAGCTCTCTCCTGGACAGAAGAGGTGGCAGAAGCCATTGTTTCATTGATGAAACCTCCCCTTCCCTTAGTGCAGATGTAGGCAAACACTATATCTGAGTCTCCATGAACCTGTCTATTACCTTCTATCTGCCCCACCCTAGTGATTCCTTGAGACCCCATTCCACCCAACTTTTAGTCATATCCAAGCCATTTCCAGTGGCTTTTCTGTACCAATAACCAGTCTTAGCTCATTCTGCAAACTTTCCTACCATCTCCCAAAGGTTTACAAAACCCAGACAAGCAGAAACTGTCTTCGGCTTGTCCTGTAGCTCAACTGAGCAGCCCTAAGCTTGGCACTGGTGATAGCCAACCTTGGTTTGCAGATTGGCCTCTTGAGTCACCTCCAAGCCCAGTGCAGGTAATGGCCATTTTCACATTGCCTTGTGGGCTCATACCAGGTAGCCCTGGGTGGGACACAAGCTGCAGCTAAACTTGGCCTGTAGCTGTAGCAGGTCGCCTTGCAGAAGACCCCAGGGCTGTAACACCTAGTGGCCAGCTTCCATTCAAGCTAGAGCATCACCCTGCCTCCTCCAAAAACAAATAGGCAAAGACATACTATATTCTATATAGGCACAAGAGCCCCACTAAAGTGAACGCTGCTCTGTAGGGTTAGCACCATAGCTCCTCCACTACAGTCATAGCCAGTCCTTACAACCAATCAGCCTGAGGTTCAGTCCCTCTGATTGACATGCAAACAACAACCAAGGCTCTACTATAAAAAAAAGTAGAGCATACACAACCCACACAGGGGACACACCTAGGATGGCAGGCTCTGGTGACTTAGGAAACTGCACCCCTGGGACCCACAGGACACCTACTACATAATGCCAACTCTACTAAGACTGGGAAGCATGGCAACTTTACTTAATACATAGAAACAAACACAAGGAGAAGTTAAAATGGGGAGACAAAGAAAAATGTCCCAAATTATAAAATAGAATAAAACTCCAGAAAAAGAATTAAACAAGATGAAGACCTGCAATCTGCCAGAAAATGAGTTCCAAACACTGGTTATAAGGATGCTCAATTATCTCAGAAAGAACTTCAACAGAGATAGAAAACATAAAAATTAAGATATAAAACAGAAAATAGAACCAGTGAGAAATAAAAGTACAGAAACTAAAATGAAGAATACATTAGAGGGAATCAATAGTAGATTAGATGAAGCAGAGGATAGAATCAGTGATTTAAAAGATATGGTAGCAGAAAACACCATCAGAACAGCAAAAAGAAAAAAGAATTTAAAAAAAAATGAGGAGAGTTTAAGCAGCCTCTAGGACACCATCAAGCATACCCACATTAGCATCACAGGGATACCAAAAAGAGAAGAGAGAGAAAGGAACTAACAACCTATTTGAAGAAATAATGACAGAAAATTTCCCTAACCTGGCAAAGAAAATAGGGATACAAGTCCAGGAAACACAGAGAGTCCCAAACAAGATGAATCCAAAGAGGCCCACACCAAGATACATTATAACTGAAGTGCCAAAGGTTATAGACAAAGAATCTTAAAAAGAGCAAGAGGAGGGCAGTTAGTTACCTACAAGGGAGCTCCCATCAAACCATAAGCTGATTTCTCAACAAAAACTTTGCAGGGCAGAAGGCACTGGCATAAAATATTCAAAGTGATGGAAAGCAAGGACCTATATACAACCAAGACTGCTCTACCCAGCAAGGCTACCATTTAGAATCAAAGAACAGATGAAGAACTTCCCAGACAAGAAAAAGCTAAAGAAGTGCATCACCACCAAACCAGAATCACAAAGAATATTAGTGGTACTTCTTTAAAATTAAAAGAAAAAAAAGTCTAAAAATATGAATAATAAAGCAGCAATAATTACACAGCTATCAACAATTACTTTAAGTGTACATAGACTAAATGCTTCAATCAAAAGTTAGGGTGGTTGAATGAATAAGGAAACAAGACCCTTACATATGCTGTCTACAAAAGACATACTTCAGATCAAAAGACACACAGACTGAAAGTAAAGTGATGAAAAAAGATATTTTATGAAAATGGAAACAAACGAACAAAAAATTTGGGGTAGCAATACTTATAACGCACAAGATAGACTTTACAACAAAGGCTATAACAAGAGACAGAGAAGGACCCAGTAATCCCACTTCTGAGTATTTATCCAAAGAAACCTAAAATGCTACTTCAAGGGGATGTGAGCATCCACAGGTTCACTGCAGCACTGTTTATAGTGACCAAGATGTGGAGCTAGCCTGGGTGTCCATCGATGAATGAATGGATAGAGAGGAAGTTGTACATATATATAATGGAATACTTCTTGGCCATGAAAGGGAATGGGCTCTTGCCATCTGCAGTGGCATGGATAGACCTAGAGAGTACTGTGCAAAATGGACTGAGTCATAGAGAGCAAGATGCAATGTGATTTCACTTGTATGTGCGACCTAAAGAGCAAAATAAACAAACAAACAAATCAGAAATGAAGCCATAGATACAAAGAACATTTTGATGGTTGCCAGATGAGAGGGGGTTTGGGGGTGAGTGAAAATAGGGAAGGGATTGAGAAGCACAAATTTGTTGTTACGCAGCAGTCATGGGGATTTGGGTTATAGCATAAGAAATATAGTCAATAATATTGTAAAAACTATGTATGGTGTCAGATGAGTGCTAACTTTATTGGGGTGACAGGTGGGAAGGGGCTTGGGGAGCAGAGTAAAAAGGTTGAAGTGATTAAGAAGTACAGATTGGTATAATAGTTACAAAATAGTCATGGGGATATAAAGTACAGCACAGAGATTATAGTCAATAATGTGGTAATAACTATGCGTCGTGCCAGGTAGGTACTAGACTAGTCAGGCAGATCACTTTATAAATTATATAAATGTCTAACCACCATGCTGTATACCTGAAATTAATATGGAATAATATTGAGTGTCAAAAAAAATAAGTAAATAAAGTGGAAAAAACAACAAAAAAAACTTCCATCTTCTCACTCCTCACATACAATCAGAGGTATCCTTAATCTATGTATTTTCCATCTCTTTTGCCACCACTCTAGTCCAAGACAACATTGTCCCTCACCTATCCTTAGGTAATATTCTGAACTCTGAGTGAACTCTTACCTATCTTTAAGAAAATGGCAGAAGCATGGTTGTTCAAGGAATGCAAGACCATTTCGAAGTGGTATTTAAAATTCAAGAACATTGTTTGAGTTTCCCCCATGTTCTCCTGACTTAACACACCTTGACTTCTACCCATGGGGGACCTTAAAGGCTGTGGTGTACCCTAGAAAACCAGCTACACTGGCGGTGCTTCGGGAAGAAATTGAAATGGCATGTGCAGTGACACAAGTGGACACTTCGGTCAGCATTGCTCAAGCAGTGGTTCACCGTCATCAGAAGTGTCTGATGGACACTGGTGGTGACCACTTCGAGCATCTCTTGTAATTACAGGAGTCAAATATGACTTCTATTCATCTTTTGTTATAGGCATTTCTTGAGTATTACAATTTTAATAGCTTTTCCTTTCTTAAAATGTGTATTAATTTTTTTGGCACCCTCTGCATATATACAGACAGCTTGCTTTAAAACTAAGTGGCATGCTACTATTCTTAAGTCAAAGGTCAAATTCTTTCCCACGGTCCACATGATCTTGGATGTTCTAGTACATCCCTCTTCTAACCCACCTTGTCATTCATTACATTCCTTGCTCTGGTTTCTGTGAGTTTCTCCAAAAGGAGCAGATCTGTTTTAGCAACAGGGCTTTTAATTTACTGTCCCCTCTGCTGTTCTTTCATACTTACCACCTAACACACATCACCCATGCCCTCCACAGATACCTCCTATGAATGGCTCATACTAATTCTTTGTATCTCAGCTCATACATCCTTTCCTTAGAGTAGCCTTCTATAATGAACCCCTCATCAGTCAGAATTATCCCTACTGTTCTTTTCCTCCTATCACTTAATACAATTATTAATTACATATTACCTGCATGTTAATTTAATATCGGTCACTTCCTCTAGAATGTAATATCAACAAAAGCAAGGACCACTATAGACTGACTTTTATTGTTTCTGTCACATATATAATACTCATTATCTGTTAAATAAATGCATGTAATTAGTGAGCAATAGAACACGTTTTTGTATTGGTTGATCAGAATAGAAATGCAATCCAAAGTCATACAGTAGGATACAGGTCACTGATAGAACTGACAAAATCGATTTTGGCCAACCACGAGGACATGTTCCTAGGCTTAACTTTTGGATAAATAATTTTCCAAGTGAAATCAAATCCGGAAAGAGTGTAATACAAGCCTGCTCACATAAAGATAGACAAAGAGGGCAAAAGCTAAACAATCCCATGTTCTCCTGCTGTAGATACTTAATCTGTTACTCAGTTTCCTTTAATAAAAGAGTCATTGTGCATAATAAAATATTATATTATTGAAACCTATTTAAAATAATGTAGTTATCAGCTAGGAAAGCTTTACTCAAATGCAAAATCACCTGGGTTATAATTACAGAAATTTTTTGCACCAAGACTAGAAGAATGAGACATTTCAGAGAATGTCATCATTTTATTGTTGAATGCGCAATAAAGATCCCCTTTGATTTTTTTTTAGAAAAATTAAAGTACATTAATCAAAGTATAATACCTTTCATAACTGCTTCCATTAATCAAATTCCTCCCGGGAGGTGGGCCTATGTGAAGCAAGGTTAGAGTTGGTTGCTCTTTTCAAAATTAATTTCCAAGGGAAATTAGTAAATACATGTCTTATGCTCAGAATTCACCCACACAATATGTGTGGCATATTAATCATTTATATTTTATGTTAATATTTTATTACATGAATCCTTAATGTGGGCTTCACATAGTTAATTATCTACTGCAAACCTGCCCTCATAAGTGAAAGGTAATCTAAATAAAACAAAGAATGTTAGCAGCTTGTAAACCCTCTTGTATCAGGTAAATCATGTTTCTTTCTTAAGAACCCAGTCTTGTGTATACTCTAACCTGAAGGTCATAGTGCATCTGATATTGAGAAAGTATGTAGGCTGGTCTTCTCATTTCCCAGATAATTCACATCTATTTAATCTGACGCTGTGTCCCACATAAAAATCTATTCAATAAATTATATTAGATTTCAGAACAATTAATAATAGTAAACTAGAAAAGAATGAAAGCATGGTAAGGCAAACACTTTTTTAAAGAAAGTAGCAGTAAATTTTCAGTCCAGCTAGTTAAGATGATTTTCTCCGAGAGCTCCTTGTACTCAAAAAGAAGAGTTAACCAACATTTCCATTAGGATGTTCTACATATTTTAAATTATTTTTAGCAGATATGAAGCCTTGCATTGTTTCTTACAGGGTTGCATATTATAGCTCACTTTACGACCTCAGGGGTATGTTCTAAAAAGTATCTGTGGACAGATCATAGAATGAATGGGGAAAATATTTATGTCTGTGTTTATCTCTATTTATACACTCCTTGAGGGAGTGTAAAATTTGACACTTTCATTCATTCATTTATTCATTCATCCAGATAGTTGTTAGTTTCTAATGATGCTAGAAATGGTGGTCATGTTGAAAAATAAAATCTGCATAAGCTAAAGTTGATTCGACATCGCTTCTCGGCCTTTTGGCTAAGATCAAGTGTGAAGTTGATTCGACAAACATCTTTCGTAAAATGTTGCCGATATGAGCCATTCTATGAGACAGGTTTTAATTTCTCTGTGTACAAAGAACATAGTAATGAAGTCAACTGGAACATTACAAAGGAATGATTTTAGTTGGATCTTAAAGATAGAGTAGGTTTCTTCAGTGGTGGGAAAAAGAGAATACAAGACAGAAAAGAAAACCAGTGTGATGATGCTGACTTGTTTGTAGACAGCGAGTTTGTAAGATAACTACATGCCATACTGCACTATCCCGTCAGCACGGTGAACAAATAAGTTTAATCTTGAAAACACAGTTAATAACAAACCTTAGATACGTGAATTAGACACGTGCTGTCCAATAAAGGTGGCCACTAGCCACATGTGGCTATTATTTAAAATGAGGCATTCTGTTTCTCTCTATGCTAGTCACATTCTAAGTGTTCACTAGCCAGGCACATGTGAGTCTTCTCTCTCTATCAACACAGAAAGTTCTACTGGACAAGCATTGGCTTAGAACATCCTCATTTCTGTTGCCTAAAGAGAGGCATTTCTACAATTCCACATGGAATTCAGAATGTGTTCTTGAACAATATGTAAAGGGAGAGTTAATTTTAGTTAAAACACTCTATTAGTAGTAGTAGTTTTAGGACACATTAGAAGGGGAGTCATTAGTTAAAACATTCCTATGTAGAAAATGCATTTCAAGTAAAACAATTAACGGATACATAAAATCCTGAAACAATTTATTTATAAGCTGGAGATGTCTCATAGAGAAATACACAGTTCTCATTTCCTCTTCATTGTAATTAAGTTGTGAAAGTGCTATTGTAAATCTATTTAGTGTATTCCCTGAACGTATTTCCCTTATTATTTTCTGGTACGTGTTTATTTCACCAATATTGATTTCATGTATTTGCTCTTCTGGGCAAAAAAATTGCTGGGTCCCATGTAAGGATCACTTCAATAAATTATGTTCCTTTATGTTTATGTTCCTTTAAAATTATTTATCTTAAGCTAAGATCTCAAATTGAGCTTAAAACTCAGATTTTGAGTTCAAATAGGTTATAAATGCACCATATTGCTTGTCTTACCGTTCTCCCAGAGCAATGGTGAACTGCTTAATCCATCAAACTGCCATTTCAATTTAACAGCATTTCATCATACGCTAGTTTTACATGGAAAGTACAGATTTATTGCCCTCACATACTTTTCTTTTGGAAACACGACTACATATTCCTTAAATTAAAGACTCAAATATTTGTTGTTAAGTTTTGAATTTGATAGCCATGCAGAAACACATATTTGTATATATACATAAACAGGCACACGCAAATTATCACCTTTTCTTAGGAGCAGTGGTATAAACATAGATAGCATGGTCTTAGTTCTACTTTTCTCATTCTTTCTATTCGATCCATTTTTTTTCATATTTACATTTTTATAATCCAAGGACAGTTGTAGTCCTGGACTGGCATGTGGGTGGGTCTCTAGTCTTAATTCTTTTATGTATTTAATAGATTTATATAAATCTTATCAATCAAAACTCAAATGAGACATCTATTAAGTGGCCTTCAAATACCGTATTTTTCTGTGTATAAGACCATGCTTTAGTCTAAAATTATTACACCAAAAATGGGGGTTTCTTATACATGGGAGTAACTGGTTGAGAGGGTTTCTTATCATTGGGTTTGAAAAGTAGGAGTTGTCTTGTACATGGGGGAGTCTTACACATGGAAAAATATAGTATCTCTGTACAACTGTATTCCTAATTTTGACAAATGTCTGAATTATAAGTGCATTTTTCAATTTCTTATTTTCATACATTTATTCAGTAAATATTTAGTACATAAAAAACTGGAGACTCTGCTGAGTGTAAAGAACATAATGACTAACAAAATGGATAAGATCTCTGCTCTCATAAATCACATGCCTTCAAAACCTTAGCAAAAATATAAGTTCAGTTTCTATGCTATTTATTAGTTCAGTAAAAGAGCATACTAAAGCTTTAAAATAAATGAAAGGCAATTTTCATTTTAACCAGTAGAAAAATGGTGTGTGATTTTGTGTGTGTGTGTATGCAAAATATATACCTCAACACAGAAGAGATGCACATACATGTACAGTGTCCATGTGTATCTGAAAGATTCCAGGTAAATCTATGCAAAGATCTCAACAAAATACCTTTGTTTTCAGTAGTATTTTATTTTGCCATGATGACACTAAGTTACTATTGTGGTAACAAAAGGGAAAATATATCTTGTGCCCCCCCCCCAAATATTTCATTTAACCTGATGCCAATTTCTGCATTCATGCAGGAAATTGGTGAAGCAACAGCCTTTTTATCTACATGAAGGAATCAGACATATATGTAAATTCCATACAAAAGTATTGCAAATATAATTATTAAAACATTTTGAAAACACTTGTTTATACTCACATTTTATTACCCTTTATCCATCACACATATTACAGAGCAGTAGCAATTTCAGACTGACTAGTGAACTCAGTGTTAAATTAGAAAGAAGATAGATTTTTTCCTTCATGAAAGATTTCCCACACTGATAGAATTAAAACTTGGTGGACCTTTTAGCTCAGAGATCAGTGGCTTGCCTAAGATCACACAGGAATTAGTATCAGAATCAGGGTTATAGACCAGATTCCCTGCCTTCTCAATTTTCCTTTGATTCCATCACTTAAATAACATGAACTGAATTGAGTTGAATATTGTGCATGAGAGCAGCTTAAAATAAATGCAGGATTCTTTTTACTGATATACCAGAATGAGCTTTAACTATTTTTGTGGAATTTGCCTATAGCTGAGCCTGATAACAGATTTTAATTTTGCAGATCAGATTGTGTACTATCCAGATTAAAATTTGTCCCAGAAATCTTGATGGAGTACACGCATCCCGGCCCCATCTGTTTTCTGGAACTTGTGTTGGATGAGTTCTGCCAACATTTTGCATGTCAATGGCTCCATTTCAAGTGGTGAATTAGTCAATGTTAGACAAAAATTATTCTCAGCTCTGGGCTTAAAATTTTACAGTAATTGATTGAGAAAAAATATTTAATTAGAGAGGATCATGCTTTAGAGGGTGATTCTCACTATCAAATAGTATTTAAGACAGGCTCATATCACACGAGTGTGATTCATACCTCGCCAGAGAAAACCTAGACGTAGGGTAGTGAGAGAAGATGGCAGCGTCTTGGCATGTGAAGGAAATTTAGAAACTGTCTAGAAAGTTCTTCTGTATCTCTTCCAGATGATCGATCATCTGAAACGAAAGAGTTGGTTTCACCTGGGGAGAGTTCCAATGATCAGAAAGTTCTCCCACATGCGTGTTCTTCTCACCTCTGTGGGGCACAGCATTACTTCCCTCCCCGTGAGCGGGGGTGCTTGACGTTGATTCAGAAAAAGCAGGTATTGAAAGCATGACTGGACGCCTTTGGAACTCTTCCAAGCAGAAGAGAGTTCATTGTCCTCAGAGCTGTGGGATGCCGGGAGACGCTCCACCCCTTCAGTCCTGTCAGAGTGCCTTTGGCTTCTGTCCTTTCCCCGTTGTACACACAGTCAGAGCCGAGGTTGTAACCCACCTCTGCAAGGAAGCTTTCCCAGAGAACACAGAGCTTCCTTGTATTCTTTCTGCTCTGCATGTGGCAGAGAAAGATCTCTCTGTTTATTACCTTTTATTATGATTTTACCATCACGCAATGATATGTCCTAATAAGAGGCTCTTTGGCCTCATTTATTTCACACTTGTCCTACTTGGAATTAGAAGGGGGCTCTGCTCATCGTTGTCACTCAGAAACCCCGGATGAAGGAGCCCTCATCTCAGGATACATCTGTGACTATTGCAAACAGTGGGAGCAGAGGGGTGGATCACGTACTGGCTGTGAAATCCTCCATTCACATTTCATTAAATGTCGATCAGTTGTCCACACAACTTAAAAGAAGGGCGGGACGGTCTAATCCTACTGTTCTACTAATCCCATCAGGGTGGGATAGTCTAATCCCACAGGCGGTCAGCAGCACGTGTGAACAGCACAGCACCAGAGATTAGCAAAGAGGACGTGAGGAGTGGGGGGGGACTACTCTGAGAGGCTTGTGACCTAAATAGCAGGTACAACAAGGGAGACAGACGTATTTGGTAAATACTTGCTTGATTAAAACCACAGTATAAATCAGAGACAAAACAAGATTCAATCAGGAGTGAACAGTTAAACATGTGTATGAAAAGCACACACACCCACATGTATAGACAAGTGAGTAACATTTCCTTGGCTAGCGTTCTCCAGCCCGAGATCTGTAGTAGCGTGTACCACAGGGCTTGGGCTGCAGGGTAATAGTACAGAACTCTCATTAGCTATCTGGGTCACCTTGAAACTAGTTCACTCAATCTCTTCGACCTATGTCTGGCCCTCATCTTTAAAATAAAGGGCTTGGGGAAATTAACTTCCAATTTTTCTTTCCAGTTCTAATCTTTCAAGGCTCTCTATATTAAGTATATTTCTCATTCTAAGTAATGTTTAGGAAAATTGGGGGCTCAAGTGAAAAGTATTTAGAAAATCTGGTGACAAAGAATTTACATATTTTATATAAAACATTTATGCAAGTGTACCATATACACACCTAACTATAAAATGCTCATATATAATGTTTGAATTCTATTTCATATTCATCGTAAGACATAAGTCATAAGACATATGAGGGCTGTTCAGAAAGCATCCAGCCATGAAAAATGGAGGCATTTATGGCTGGATTTTTCTTGGACAGCCCTGGTATACATGTCGTGATTTACACACACACACACACACACACACACACACAAAACATATTCTATAACCTGAAATTCATTTTGAGAGGTCCCATATGAGTAAGGGAAATCCCACTCTCTTCACTTCACAAGATGAAATATTTAGTGTTTTGCTTCTCCAAAATGAGCAACCAAAAATACCGGATGGTTTTAAGTAGAACTTGATATGGCTCTACGGCAACAAATTAATTTCAGCTTTGCCCAGCATGTCTCATGAGCCTATACCGAGTTCCTGTCACTGTCATAGCAGATGGGACAGTATTTAAACAAGTACTGTGATGACAGGAATCCCCGTGTGGCTACTTCTAATTTCCTCAAGAAAGAAGGAAGAGGGACCCTGGCTTTGGTGCTCGGGTACATTGGGAGAGTCCGTGGGTTGTGTTGATCACGAATACGGCTCGTGGACCCCGGAAAGCCTCCATTGAAGGAGAAGGTGGAAGAGGAAAGTCTTACAAGGAACCTTCAGAAGCTGAGGACTCTCGCAGTGCCCCCCGTACTTTTCAGGGGTCCTTTCCAGTCCTCTGAATCCGCCTGGGAACTTTTACAACATGAGAAAGAAGCTTTTCCTTGGATGAGAACCGCAGCTTTAGCACAAAACCCTGTTTCCCATTCACTCAACCCTGACTCCGTCCAGGTGACACTGGAGGCGTCACCTCCCAGAAGTCCTGCGCCCACCCTGCTGCCCTGTCCATGCAGCCAAGAGGAATGGGAGCCTTTGCAGGGACGTACTGTCTCTCTCTCTCTCTCTCTCTCTCTCTCAGCAATGCCTTCTGTGTCTCTAAAGCACAAGCAACTGTAGGCTGTGTGACAACACCCCATAAAATTACCCAAATGGGCTGTAACGGATCCCAGGGCAGCACAGCGCTGTCTGCAGCACCGGAAACCCTCCCCATCATTGGGAGAGAGCAGAGCTCTTCCCGAAGCCCAGACAGACCTACATTTCAAGCTCCTGTTGATAGGATTATTGTCTTTAGAAAAGAGGCCCAATTAATGGAACTAATGTGAGCAAATAGCAGAGCATCAACAACGTGCAGAATACCCTTTCAATAACATGCACCCTAATCCCTTCTCATCGGGCATTTAGAAGTCCTGTTTATTCTCTTGCCTGCATCCGGCCAGCACACTTTCTTTTCTTGATGTGGCTGGTGATTGAGTAAGACCAGCAAATATCAAAAAAACAAACTCCAGAAGAAACAAAAGTTTGCAGGATCTAAACAATGCATTTTATCTAACTTGAAACATACCAAAACATTAACTAGCAAGTTAATAATAATTGAATAACAAATTTGCATTGGCTGGCGTACCAAAAATTCCTGTATTTATTGACAACAGATGTTTAAATATTTCATCAAGTCAAGCTCTCTAGGAACTGCCTTAGGTTCTGATATGTTTATCCTACAAATCTGACTCTATCTTAGGAGCAAAGCAGATGACAACTGACTGGTAATATTTTATGGAATATTTTACCATGCAATGTCTGAAAAACCAAAAACAACAACAACAGAAAGGAATTCTGCTAGCATTTACTATAAGAACAAAAATATATAACTATTCAATGATCAAAAACCTTTTTTCTAGGATTGTGTTTGTGAGCTTCAGATTTCTGTGGCAAAAATTTCAGGTTTATCTGGCCAAAAAACATCACATTTTTAAAACCTTTTAAAGTATTGTACACATAATGCACTTGCACCACAGACATATTAGAAAACATATCCCAACTCTTGTACCACCCATCTGACTTAACCTTACTTATTATTTTACTATAAATCTAGCTGAGCTGCTTTCTATAGTATGCAAGGATGTCTTTTCCTGGAAATAAATAAATTTATTTTTTTCAACTACAGTTGACATTCAGTATTGTTTTATATTATTTTCAGGTATATAGCATAATGTTTAGACTTTTATGTCACTTGAAGGTTTCTCTCATAATCACATTCTATCTTCTTAGAAAATAGATGTTGCATTGTATTTCAAAATAGAATGTCATTGCAAAGGCTGTGTATCAACTCCCCATGAAATCATGATTACCTTGCAACCAATGTCACACAAAGTGTCCATATGTTGGCGTTTCTCCTTTGATGGACCTATCTGTGCTTCTCCCTGTTTTGCTTATGTCAGCTGCAAGTATTTTCAAGTATCCATGGAGTGGACTTTGTGATACAGAAATATCAGAAGTTGGTTTCTGGCTTGTCTCCCCGGCATCGTTATCAAGTGACTGAAGTCATGGCCCTTGTTCTCTCTAAACAGGAGGATTTTCTTGCTTACTTGAGCATATAAAGGAAATACTAGTTTCCCAGAACAGTTTTAAACAGGAAATTAAATGACATTGGATTCTCCACTCTTTTCCTGCCAAAATAATGTAATTCTCAATAGAACATTTTGCTTTTTGTATACATACCAAAAAGAAAGATTCCCCCCACCCCGTGTGTGTGTGTGTGTGTGTGTGTGTGTGTGTGTGTGTAGATCCTGGTAGAACAAACTTTTCTTTGCCAACTGAAGAAGCAAGATCAGTACTATTATTTTTTTGCAGTAATACCACTTGAAACTTTTAAGGGCTCTGGTTCAACATCAGATTATCAGGATCTAAATGCGAATAGGATTTTTCAAAAGCCTTCAGCAAACATCAGACATCACTGATGCTCTGAAGACCCTTCAGCGATGGAAATAAATGTGAGTTTTCTGAAGTGAATTAATGTAAGCGTGCTATCCAGTAACCGTCCGTATTAATGGAAAGATAGTAAGATAAACTGCAATGTAATTTGAAAGACCTGGGCTTAGTTTACTAAAGCTCAGTCTTCTAAATTCTTGATAAAGGTACCTGTCCATAATTTACACAACATAGGTACCTGGAGATTGTACAAACAGACTTTTTTTGTTTTTAAGGAAAGAAAACATTCTTACTAACCTTAGATTTAAAAAAAATAATCATAATAGAACCACCCCCCTGTTTAGAAATGCTGACTTAAAACCAGGGCAAGAAAGCCCAGAGAGACAATAAGCCCCAACCTCCCTGCTGTCCTTAAATCATGACTTAATCCCTAAAAGGGATCTGTGTTGTTGTTACTTTTTAGACAACAGAAATTCAGGGAATTTTCTAATCCTGAATTTCTGAACCCTGGCGTCATCTCCTACCTACAGATAAACTGCACCGTCAATGCAGCGCGGTGCCACCTTCAGTGCCTGGATTGCTCGCGAGGTGGACCGGCACCCAGTGCGGGCTCTGTCCCGAACCAGCTGCGTGGCCTTCAGCGAGTCCCTCCTCGCTCCACCCCTTGTGAGCCCAACAGTCCCCAACAACACATGGCGGGGCAGCTGTTCGCTCTCGTCCAGCACTGCCCACCACAGACACAGAAAATGTCCTAACGAGGAGGCCCATCCGTGTCCGATGCCCCTGCCCATTTGGGCTCCTACCAGAACTTTTTTAAATTTTTCATTCATTCATTCATTCATTCATTCATTCATTTATTATTGGGTTAACATTGATAAGTAAAAATGACATAGGTCCCAGGTGTACAATTCTGCAATACATTGTCTATGTGTTGTGTTGTGTTGTGTATTCATCATCCAGGGTCAGTTCTCCTTCCATCACCATGTATTTGTGTCCCTGTCCCTTCTCCCCCACCCCCTTCCCCCTTACCCTCAGGTAACTACTAAGTTATTGACTGTGTCCATGATGTTAACAATCAAGCTAAACTTGTCCATCCCTTTCCCTGATTTTGCCCACTCTCCCATCCCTCCTCCCATCTTAAAGAAGTCCCTCTAGCACCCTCTGTAGTGCTGGTTTGGTGGTGATGAACTCCTTCAGCTTTTTCTTGTCTGAGAAGCTCTTTATCTGTCCTTCGATTTGGAATGCTAGCCTTGCTGGGTACATTATTCTTGGTGTGGATCCTTGGTTTTCATCACGTTGAGTATTTTCTGCCAATCCCTTTTGGCCTGTAAAGTTTCTGGTGAGAAATCAGCTGACAGTCGAATGGTTGTCCCCTTATAAGTTACTACTTGCATTTCTCCTGCTGTTTTTAGAATTTTCTCTTTTTATTTAACTTTTGCCATTTTAATTATGATGTGTCTCAGTGTTTTGCTGTTTGGGATCATGTTGTTTGGGGCTCGTGCTTCCTGGGCTTGTATGTCTGTTTCCTTCACCAGGTTAGGAAAACTTTCAGTCATTATTTCTTCAGATAATTTCTTGATCCCTTGCTTTTCCTCTGTCCCTTCTCACACACCTATTATTCTGATATTTTTTACATTTAATATAGTCCCAGAGGAATCTCAATCCATCCTTATTTTTTAAATATAATTTTCTAATGGTTCTAGCTGGGTGTTTTCTGCTGGCTTTTCCTGCAAATCATTGCTTTGTGCTTCTATTTTATCTAGTTCAGTGACTTTTATTCTGTTCTTCATTTCAGTTAATATAGTCATTATCTCTCTCTGGTCCTTTATAATGGTTTGTAAGTCTTTAATGCTTGCTATCTCTGTGTTGAAATTACCATTCAGTTCCTTAAGCATTTTTATAATCATTGCTTTGAACTCTGTTTCTGATGGGTCATCTGTCCCCAGCTCTGTAATTTGAGCTCCCTTTGTCTGGTCTCTCATTCTGGCAGCCTCTCTGTAGCTATTCTGCTCCTTTACCCGACACTCCCTGCTGCAGTTTCTTTGGTGTTTCCTGCTGATACTGGGTGGGCAGAGGCCTATGTGGGAGGGGAGTTTGGGGCTTTGTTTTCTTCCTATGGCTCTGGGGGTCGTGCAGGGAGTTTGGACATGATTACACCTTTTTGTTCTCAGTTTGCCCCACACAGCGGATTCTGCCCTAAGCTTTGGGGTCAGCTGTCCTGTTTGCTGGTCTTTCAGATCGTCCTGAATGTGGGCTGAGAAACGCACACGCAGCCCCCTCTCTCCCTTTCCTTTCCGCCCTGAGCGTTCACCCTGCGGTTCCTCACCCCCCAGCTGCTCCCCATTCTCTGGGAACCAGAGTGACTCTGGCGGTGGCGGTTTGCAGACCGGTCTGCACCTCCTGGGACCACAGTGAGGTGGGTGTGGTATCTCACACCCTGCCTATGCCCCCCCTTTCCTCTGCCCCGGGGACTGACTGAGGCTGCATCCCGGCTCCTCCCTTCATTCTCCTGTGTTTAACCCTCTGCCCGCCTGCAGGTACCTTGGTGCAATGCATGGGTTCCTTCGCTGTGATTGTGCGTTGTGTAGAGGGACCTTGGTTGAGGTCTAGGTGTTTTATGAGTTGTCATCTCCAGGAGGGTTTTTTGGAGATTCCTCTCACACCTGCGTTTTGTTGCTGTCTTACCGGAAGTTACTAATCCCACCCCAGTTCCCAGCCCACTGCATCTGCCATGTCTTAAGAGGCTGTTGCAGACCCAGACAGTTCCCGAGTCACTGAACCCCCTCTGACCATCTCGCTCTCTGTGGGCAAGTTTGCCCTCAACCTGCAGCTCGTCTGCCACACAACTCCTGCCATGGTGCCCTCCTTCGTGTGTCCCAGAGGAAGCACTGGACTCCTCTAAGTCTAAAATATTCTAGCCCATTTTCACGGTGGATCCAGATTTTATTGACCATAAAGCTTTAAAAAATTGTGGCCCTTTACTTAATAAAAGCAAATAATAGTAACACGGACTGTGACTTAATGGATCAAAGTTTAAAAATCAAGCTTTGGAAAATGTACCGAGCGTATAACCGTCTGGTGGTATTGCTGGGACCCCTTGCCTGACCTTGGCAGAGGTCGTACAAGCAAGGGACCCTAAGCTTCAGTTTCGTCTGTGTCACAGTCCAGCCCTGTCAACCAGAGTTCAGCGAGCCCCGGAGATCTAAGGCAGCCATTGCAGGTAACAAAGTAACTTCTTTGTGTCTGAATTGTTACTCCTGTCCCAGCCCTTGGGAGAATGAGAATAATAGTCACTTCAACCATCTTTTCTCTTAGGACGTAAATTTTTCAGGTAACCCCTGTTACAAATGGCTGTTTCTTCTTTTATCTGGTTTAGTATTTTGTCTTTTTTATGCCTCTGATCCTGACTAATGCTTGCAGTCTTATCACCTCACTGCTTCGGCAGTGTGTTCTGCACGCATGCGTGCACACATACACACACCTCTGTACCCCGGTACTGGTAGAAGCAGATCTGAGTAGTTACGTGGCGTAGGCCAACCTCTTTACAGTACTGTGAAGGACTGTTCAGGAGGGTGTAAGTGTCCCAGCCGGATGCATGGGGACGTACAGGACCGACAAGACGGTTTTGCAACCACTTCTGCACGTAGGCTCACAAGACAGACTCTGGGAGGGGAAAGAGCATTGCAGGTCTTTGGGCCTCATCGGTCAGTGACCATCAGCTGGGAATCTCTAGCGGTGCAAAGGCGTCGGCCCTGACAGAAGAAAGGATGGGAAGAAAGTAGAGGGAAAGGCTTTGCTGTAGACACTGAAGAGGAAACACCCTCTCAGGTGCTGGTTCCTAAACTCATTGCTGCATCTGCTTTGGGAGTCCCATGAAATTCGTAATGGACTGCGACTTAGTTGTTTTAAGGCTAGGCAGAAGGAGAAAATGAAGATAAATACAAACAAAAGATTACTACATCTTAGCATATAGGAAGAAAATGGGTAATTAACTTTTATCTACCATGAAAGTGTCTTTGAAAAATAAATATACCCTTCTGGGGATGGACATTCATGATGGTCCAGGCTTTGCTAGACCGTCCAAGGCTGTCCTACAATACAGCCTCTAGCAAAGCTAAGCTGCCCGAAGCCCCAGTAATGGAAACGTTTACCTTCATGCCAGCGAGGCTGGGAAGGCTCCAGAACCTGTGGCTGCCATGTGCCCAAGCCAACTTCATGGAGTTCGTCCTGTGAGACCTGAAGTCCTAATGAGGTCATCTAAAACGAATAAAAACGTGTCAGCAGGGCCTGCAGCGGTGCCACGCATGTTAAATGTGTCCGTGACAGGATCGAGCATGCTTTCCTTATTGAGGGACAGAAAACCCTGATGAAGAGCTCCAAGGCACACGCACAGAGCCAGAAAGCTAAATAAAACAATGAAGCATTTTTGAGTAAAAAAAAAAATTAAAAGCCTTGTTCTCTTCTAAATAAATAAATAAAATGACTTGTACATTCTTAGTTAAGTGTAGAGCTTTTCTGAGTACGGTGAGTGTTTGAAGAGAGAAACTTTAAATTTGATGCAGTACAATATTTATCTTCTTGTGCCCCTTATTTTTAAAAAGTCCGTCATGAGATTTCCAACTATGTATTGCACTTGAAAATAAAAGACTTTGCATAAATGTTTATAATGAGAGCTAACGCTGTGCACCAGGAAGTCCTTGAGTTCACACAACGAGTAACCTTGGATGGAACTCCCTCGCCCCCTGACTTTGGGGCCTCTAATCTCAGTTTGCTGTTTAGACTGCGGTCCTGACCTTCAGCGTACGCTCGCGGCGTGTATATGTTAGCTCACTTACTCACTTGCCAAATTAAGTCAGCACATACTAAGGCTGACCAGACATCCTGTTTTAGAGGGTACGGGAAACAACGGTACTGTCATGTTTCCAACGGTCTGGTCAGCCTACTGACACCTGGGATTCAGCCCAGTGAGTCTAAGCTGACCATATGTAGAGTTTGAAATGGGACAGGACCGTTGTTTTCTGTCCCGTTGGCAATGGGACGTCTGGTCAGCCTACAAATACTGCATAGGAGCCCAGACCAGTGTTAATGCAAAAATAAATAAGGCGAAGCCCTGTGGCAGGGTAGCCCCCATGCAGGGGTGCAGGAGGAGCTGGTTCAGGGCGGTAAACGCTCTGACGTGTGTCCACGTGGTAGAAGGGCCTGATCCAGCACACGGAGGAGAAGCTGGGACCCATGGGACCCAGGAGGAGACTTCCTAAAGGAGCTACGTGTGTGCTCCCCTGGAGAGCCGTGCGGAGGTTGTGACAGACAGAGGGCTGGGGGTACTGACCTCCAGGAAGTGGGGAGATCCTAAAATGCCGCTCCCCGGACTCAGTCGCAGCGGCGGCCCCACGTACCATGGGCAGCTCTGTGCTCCAGCCCCCCAGCTTTCTCTGGGGCCGGACACACTGAGCCGCAGGACCTGCCAGGCTCTCCACCGGGGAGTCCGTTTGGAGTGGGGGACAGGGGGGCATGCTGGTGCCCCGTCACCTGTGCGTTCTTCACGGGGCACCGCAGGCTCCGCGTCCCCAGCCTGGGGCGCCGGCCGTCCTAACACCTTTCCCCTGTGACACCGGCGACACAAATCGTGTTAGCAGCCACGATTACCGCCGCCGGGCTGTGTTGGCTCCCCGAAGCTCGCAGCACCTCTCTGCAATAGGCACACAGGTGAGCTGGAAACGCCCAAACCCGCCCGGTTCCTCAGTGCAAAGCTAGGATTCATGTTCAGTCTGTGACACAGCCACCAACCACCCTGGGCACCTCTGTGGCTGGAAAGTGAACAATTACACGTGTGCAGGCACACGCGTGCGGTCGTGGTCCACACGGGGCAGAAGAGAGAGATGCTTGTTAAACGGACTTCTCATGCGCTACCTTCACGGGGGAGGCCCAGTCCTGTCCGTCCTTGTGGGTGCTTCAGGGCTTAACACTTAGGTGTTCAAAAGCTTCTACAGAAAGAAGGGAGGGAGGGAGGGAGGGAAACAGAGAGGGCGGGAGGGACGGAAGATACCAAATATGGGGATGGAGAGGTAGCACGGCCAGTTTTAACGACCCTGAAGGCTGTCCTGAGGGATTTGGGCCGCCCGGTACACAGTAAGATCCTACCGGGTCTGAAGCATAATTATGGGAGGAATGATGGCAGGCGCCTGGAGAGTTCAAATTAAAGAAGACTACTTGGATGAAAGGGGGCAAGTTATAACACTGGTTAGCCGGGTTTTTAAAAATCGTTGAAATGCAGAATGTAGCATTTCCATCCGTAAACCGATACAATGGAAGTACGGCAGCGTCTGCAAGCTCCACAAGCAACTCTTCTCATCCAGAAGTGAAATGCTTTACGCTAATTCAGGATTAGTTCCCTCCCAGAGAGAAACTCAATGTTCGACACAACTAAAAGTTTGTTATTTCACAGTGTTCCTCATAATATGATGTGACTGTTTTGGACACTTTATGCAGTGTCAGAAATGAGCTTCAAAAAGTCTTCATAAAAGTAGCAACTTTACTCCCATTAGAGATCATTTCAACTTGCATGATTATGTTTCTCAGAAGTTCTCTGATTCACTGTAAACTAATTGAATTTAGGCTAGGCGACACGTGGAAATAATTATGATACCTGCTGACCTGTCTTTTTACAAATGACTTTAAAAAGCTAAAGAATAAGCCAACTGTGCTATGGTCTGACCTGACGCACTTCTGCTAATGCTGATATCCATAATAGTGGAGAGGTATTTAGGAAGTCGTATCTTGAGCCTTATCAGAAACGAAGCTAACTAACTTCTAAGTCATACAGAACTATTTCTATAAACAAAGGTGGTAAGTTAGAATGGATTCAAATTTTTATCAATTCTATAGGCGAAGGTGGTGAAAAGACTCTACCAACTTCTAGTTATAAGATGATTAAGTCCTGGGTTGTAATGTATGGCATAGAGAATATAGTTACAAATACTGTATTGTCTTATTTGAAAGTTGCAAAGACAGAACACCTTAACAATTGTCATCAGAGGAAAGGAAACACATTGTAACTGTGTGTGGTGATGGATGACAATGAGACATTGTGGTGATCACTTCACCACATATGTACATATATCAAATCAGTAGTACACCGGAAATGAATGGTATACATCAATTTTTATCTCACTAAAGTTCTAATGAAGAAAATTTATCTATTCTCTACATGAGTACTTTACAGCTCAGGTATTTTTTAACTATGGAATTTCACATTTTTAAAGCATTAAAATTTCTCATGCCTAGTGAACTTTAAATTTATCTGAATTAGCTGTTAAAATATTAAAACAATTCTTTCCTTCAACTCCATTTTACCCTGAGTGGTTACCATTCTTGCTTCTAAGAGGATGAGGCCTCTTTTCATTTGTTTGTTTATGTTTAGTGGGCTTTGAAATATCATTTGAGGGACTAGCCCATCCAATGTCAACGCTTTCTTTGTTGAAGTTCCACTGAGTCAGCCTGAGATAAATGGAATTTTCTTCTTCAATCCAAGGCTTAATTATGGTAATTAGTCTGTGCAATTTGTAAAGTTTGGCAGCCAGTTCAGGTCCTAATATGCATAAGCCTCTTTCTGCTACAAATTGAGTAGGTTTTAATCAGTTTTTAAAAGACAGTGTCCTACCATGGCCTGCGTGCCATACTCTCAGATTTTGAGATTGAATGTTATTTCAAACTCTGCTACATCATTAGCAGTTTGGAGATTTTTTAATATTCATGAAGCTTTCATCTTAACATTAATCCCCCAGCATCTGTGATTATGATGGGCACTTTGGGGATCTGTCTATTGTGTGTCTGGGGAAAATGAGAAAGCCCAGCAGCTCCTGGCAGTAAATTAACCCTCACAATGCCACTGAGTGCCACATGCCTTTTGAAATGTTGCCTTCTGCTCCGTGCCTTTCTGTTCGGATTTCACACTCCTGTTTGATTCCCTCCTCCACAGACTCAGGCTTCATTTTCTCCTGACAGCCATCTGGGACACTACGGAGTTTTCTCCCCCTCGTTTTCATTCAAAAGCCGTATCTTTCACCAGGGTGTGTGTGTGTGTGTGTGTGTGTGTGTGTGTGTGTGTCCTAAAATGGGCACGGTAATCCAAGGAGAAAAGAAGAGCCCCAGGCACTAATTCCTGTTTCATTATGTGGTGTGTACACGCGCGTTGCGGGGGTTTGCAGACGCATACCCCGTTAGTTTCTTGACGACACTGCCTCGAAATAAATTCTTGAATCACCCATGCTTTTTTCATTGATGGCTATTTTTCAAACCTACTTCAGATTCTCTAACAACAAGACTCTTTCAAAATCCATTTTAGTCGTTAGATTTTTCTATTCTAAATCTAGACCATGGGAACGCTTGAAAAAGGAATGAATAGAAAGTGTGCAGTTTTACTTCCACATCCTTTATCAGCCAATGTTTGTCTTTAAGGAATAGACACACAGATGGGTAGGCAAGCACATTTAAACCGCCAAAAATTAAGGTAAAAATTGATACCTCCTTTCTACGTTTTCGTACTGAGTTCTTTTTCTACTTTAAAATATGCTTCACTCTTCCAGGGAAAGGAGCGCTTCTAATTACCTGCATGACATTGTATACAATAAGACAAAAGTATTTTACTGGATAATCTTTCAAAGAGAATCTTATTTCTGAAAAAAAGAAACTTCAGAGATACCATTTCTTAAATTACAAGTGATATCAGAACTAAAATAAAAAGGAATCATTACATGTAAATATAATCTTAAAGAGTGAGTGTCACATTGTGAAGATTATGAGTGGCTGAGAGAGAACTCCGGGTGGCGAAGGCCGGCAGTACTTTCTAGAAAAGCAAGAGGGACAAGGGTCAGAACCAAGGCCATGGGTAAGCTGGGGAGGCACCCCAGAAGCCACATTCAATGTATGTGAAAGGAATAGCTTGAGTAATCAAAGCCATTCTCCCTTCTTGAAGTTTCCGAGATTTCTTCTGAACGTAAGATAACAGCCCCGTAATGGAGTCCTCCAGGCAAGGTGAGGAAATCATTGTCTGTGGCCGTCTAAAGTCGGGGAGGTGTGGCATGGGAGCCCTTGAGTGACAGGAGCAGAGAGTAGCAGGGGAAAGGTTGGAGTGGAAGGGTCTGTCTGTCCTGGGTACCCTAGCCCCTTGACCTTGTAGAGAGGAAAAGGGTATTCGAAAGGAGACTGCTTGGCCCTGAAAAATAGTTCCATTGAGGCACCGCACTTGTCTGCAAAGCACTTAGAATTCTGGCTCCAAAATGTGGGTGGTTAACAAAGATCAATAGTGGCAGGAAGGTTACATGTACACCTCACCTTAGGAGAGTATGCAATGGAGTGGCGACAGCCTTGTATATTTACCGTCATTGAGACCTATGCTTACTATTCTGATGGATTGAAGAGAGAATGAAGCTTCCCTTGTGGTCTAGTACCCCTCTTAGAGATGCTAGGGGTGATTAGCGTAGCTAATTGAAACCCGATAAAGAATTTAATTCCAACTTTCCCAAATTCTCCCCTATAATAATATAATAAAACGGGAGTTCCCTGGTGGTGTAGTAACTAGGCTTTGGTGCTCTTAACGCTGCAGGCTGGGTACAATTCCCAGCCAGAGAACTACCAAATAATTAATAATAATAATAATAATAATAATAATAACCTATATTTCCCCCCAAGAATATAGGTTATTTTAATTCTATGAAGCCCAGGGACACTTAAATATGTACTAACTCACTGGGTTATTACTAAGTGGCACTGTAAACTAATATGTTTTACAGAATTTGAAGTTTACATTTACAGTATTTTAAATTATATTCATGGAAAATAAACATAAATTTGAGGTGACTCCTAAAACAGGTATTAGAGCATTCTGAATAGAAAGGAAGAGAAGGCTGCTTAAAATGTGCTTAATCCCAAAAATTGTTTTAAATGAGTAATTGGGGAAAATCACTGGTGTGGACAGTTTTGTTGCTAGAACGTTACACGTGAGCTATTTTTTAATGTTATTTAGAAAGTTTAGCAGAATAGATAACGTTTATTGTAGGTCAGGACCTTAACCAGAAATCAGGCATCTTCTGTAGCTCTGTCTTTGGGTATAAGGAGTGATACAAGTATGCATCAGATGACACTGAAGCAGAAGATTCGTGTGCTTTGCACAAGTGTGCTATTTGAACACACCCTCAAACTTCGGGAACTTCCCTGACAACACAGAGCCTGGAAGACTTTAGAGGTCCCTTGGGCTGGGAGATCTGGCTCAGTTCCAATTTTATTACTGTTTTTTCCATATAAACCAGAATGAGCCCATCCCCAGGGTAGCCAGTGGATTAGCCTAGGCTTCAAGAGGTTGAGTGGGAAGGTGTAGGAAGGGAAAAGAAGATAACCAGAGCATTGCCAGACATCCCTTTGTTTATTCTTTTCTAAAATCATAATTTTCATCATTTAAGTGGAGTGATACAATTCATATAATACAGATTTAACAGGATAACACTTCATTCATGATTGTGATGGGCAAATGGAAGGATGAGAATGATACACCAACAACGTTCATGAAGGCAGTGATTATCTCCATTAATCATCGTGGCTGAAAATGATTCCTGTCTCACGGTTAGACATGGAGAGTATGTCTTAGAAGAGTATGTGCAGTCACCTAGAAGAAAGTCATGAACACAATTTTTGTGTTTACTGTAAAAGAATGTTTTTTCTGACTTTTCCAATAAGAATTATACTAATCATTTTAAGCAGTGTTATCTTATGTCTGTGGCTACTGTGGCCCAGATAAACTTGAGAGAAGTGTTTCATCATTTGGGCACAAGAACAATAATGTAGGAAAGATTGTTCATTTGATCCAAGCATGTTACATAAATGTGACTTATGTAATTTAATAACTGATGCAGAATTACTAGAACTAGATCTTAGATTGATTACTGTAAAAAAAGTGAATATAAAACCATTAACAAATGTGTTACATGTTCTATTTTGTATTTAAAAAATAAAAACACCTGCAATGTTTTTTCCTTTAAAAATAAAAAAAATTAATATTGCTAATTAATGACAACCATAAGATTAAATGGAAAAGTGTAAATAGCAATTCATTTTTTCCTCTTTTTTCATGCATAAAAATAGCCCTTTTCTACACCAATTTTAATATTTTGATTATTAATATCTAGCCTTTACCTGACACTATAGCATTTAAAATTAAACAGTTTAAAATTTGTTATAGAAAAATCTGTTTTGTCCTAAATTGCGATGAAAGGTTTCTTAAAAATCTGTTTTTATTGGCAAGTGGATTCACAGATTGCTATTATTTTGAGGAAGATGAACCCAAGTGTGGCTATCTGTCTATGACATTATTGTTGACTCTTACATATAAGCTATGAAATAAAATTCTAAGAGTAATAATCATAAAGGTAATGATTGTCTTCATCAATCATTGCGTATTGATGTGCATTTGACACTCATTTGTGAATACAGGGCCCGATCCATATGAAGTGCTTCCCCTGCTCTTAGCGTTCATGACAGGGACACAGCCCTCACTCAAGGAGCTTGCACTTTTGCAGAGGCAGGTGGGAAAACAGCTGTTAGTGAGTTTAGCAAAATACATAAAAAAACAGATACACAAGAATATCTCCTAGGAACAGAGACGAAAAGCTATTCATTCTTACGGAAGGGTCAAGATTTATCATTTAAACCTGAGTCTTGAAGGGTAAACAGAAATTCTTTGATCTCAAGTGAGGGCAGGGAGGTATTTCCGAGGGGAATTGTGAGTGTCCTAAGCAAAACAACAATGCGTTTAAGTGTATGGCATAGCCTGCAATGGTGAGCCTTTTCATGTAAGGAATAACACAATTTGCAAGGTAGATGTACTGGGGAAGAGAGTTGGAAAAGTATAATTTAGGAGTAAAAAATAACATCATGGAAAACACATTTAGAACAGGGAGATAGGCTGTTTTGTACCTGTTTTAATACAACTATGTGTCAAGGTTGAGATTGCTCCAAATTAACAAAAACGAGGACAGTCTCTGAAGACCCCGCCTTCAGAGAACTTCGTAATTAACTCTGTGCTGTTGACATTTAAGGTCTTTACAAGGGGTTGTGGGGGGAGGGGGTTGTCCAGAAAAGCACTTTCTCAGAGATGCCGTCTTCTGAGGGGACCGTTCAGTACAGAGTATTGGGACATTTTAGTTACTAGAATAAAGGTATTTAGTTAAAACACTAAAGATGTTTTACTTTTAGAGATAAAAGATGATTGTTTTTCTTGTTCATTGGTTTGGATATTCTAGTAGTCATTTATAATAACCTTCAATGACCAGAATTTAACCCAAGCCACTATATATACATGGAAAATCAAAAACAGTTTCTCCCAAGTGATCGATATGCATTCATCTAATAAACATTATGAATTAGTAATCCACTGGGTCTTGTTTCTCACAGTGGCTGCAAGGATGTTTACAGCAAATCTCAGCTACCCACAGGAACTTAGTAGGATAAGCTTTCTTCTTATTCTGGTTACAAGTCTCACTTCTGGCTCTATTTCTATGCCTATTCTTTTATTTTACCTTAGCACACACTGCTAATTTGTACATTGCCTTGTTATGTCTTATATGTTCATATAAGCACTGGTGTGGTTGTAAGTGTGTTAATAGTGGACTCTCCAGAGGAAATGTGGGGGTGGGGGTGTGTGTGTGCACGCGCGTTAGTATACGACTGATGTAAGGAGGATCAAGATTTATCACTTAAGCCTGAGTCTTGAAGGGTAAACAAAAATTCTGAGATAATGATGTATATCAAATAATTTATAAGTAATACTATATACCATAATTTTTATTTTAGATTTAATATAATCACTTCTCAGGGAATATTTTTATTGATTTTTCTCTAACTTGTATATCTTTAGACAACCTATGGTTGTATTTCTGGCCCTGACATGAATGTTGGTTGATATTTTTATCTATGCTAATGAGTAGGACTAAAGTAGAACAATAAAAATGTATGTCAGAACTTTGCTCATTCATCAATAATATGAATGATGACTGCTTTGCTGAAAGAGTTCATAGTTTTTGAATAATGGAAAAATATTTTCTCTTTTTCTGTGTGTATTATTCAAAATATAATGGCTATTGACAGGACACATCTTTAAATTTATTCTTCATTGTTATAATAATGTTTTTATCACTTAAGTCTAGACAAATCAACAAAACAACAGTAAGTGACATACTGATGTGGATTTATTTTTCATTTCTGTGGCATAAATACTTACACTATGTCCAGTTTCCAGCTACTGATGTGGCATCATTGAATGTGAAGTTGAGAAGAGATGCTCAGTATTATTATGCAGTATTTCTACCACACAGATCAAATACACATATGTAACATGAAGGTCACGATTGTAGTAAAAAAACAATGAAATAACTAGGAAATGTGACTTTTTAATATCAATCAGCTCTTCCCTTCACATTGTATTATAAATTTATATAATTTAATTTTTCATCATGTATTTGTTAAATAATGGATTTTGTTAACTGGCTCATAGAATACCTGAAAATGTGAACTAGCACAACCAGATCCAGCATATAACTATATGATATAAACTATATAAAATCTTTCTAAATGAATGAAAGTTATACATAATGTAAATTACTTTGTTAGAAATAAATGAACACAAGTATAAAAAATAAATTATTTCACGTTGATACAAATGCCCAGCTTGGAAATCAAGATGATAAAAAGTCAATTCTGTTTACTTTCTAACTTATTATTTAGCCCTCTTTGACTTTACTGGAAGGCTTGTTAAATATGTATTTAAATTCCTGAGAGAGAAAAGATAACATTAAATTCCCTGTTAATAATAACACGTTTCCAAATGTTACCTGAGGTAACATTTTTTTCCCTCTAAATAGATTTGCAGCTAATCAACAAAAATTTGCATTGCCTTAGTCAGTTTAGACATGGAAAAGAAATTGGATTTAGGTGGCTGTACAAAAAGAAAACTAGTTTTTATGTTAGGGACAAAGCTATCTGCACATGTCAGATCTTTTCCTAGTAAAAACGTAAACTGTTAACAAATACAGTTCTTAGATACATACCTAAGTAACGGACGATATTAGCCGATTATACAGACTGATGTTGGTGTGTTTACTAGGATTATTTTAAGAAGACAACAGTAACCTTTGATTGTTAACTGAACTGGAAACACATTTAAATTCGCTGATAAATAGCTACCTAAATAGCACACCATGGCCTCTGACAGAATTCGTGTGTTAACAGAACTGAGTGGTGTGTTAAATGATGGAGGCCTGTAATGATTTCATCAGTAATTAGTAAGTAAATGAGGCCCTGGGATGAAAGCAAAGAAGGTTCCATTTTCCGCCTTGCTCTTGATTGACACAGTGGCCCGGAAGTCTAATCTAGTGAGAATATGTCATGAAAGAGCTGTACACTAGGATGTGCAGATGCAGCTAAGGCTCAGCATTTGTGCTGAACCATTTCCTTTGTTATTGAAGATCACAAGCTCTTTCCCTTGCCTTCTCACTGAACATTTAAATTCTAATATTTTTTTAACCTTTGTTTTAACCTTTATGTAAGTTAACACTTTGAAAAATATTAATGTTCAAATGTTTATATAATTTTCTCTTGAACTTTGGGTTCAGACTTCGCAGGCTCTCCCTATCTTTATTTTTTGTATACTCAGTAAATCTAGGACACTTTCTTTGCTTATTAAGCTTTTTATGTTAAGACTTCTAAAACTTGTGAAATCTGAATTGGGGTAGCAAAATGCACTTAGGTTGTTTATTTCTGATCCCTCCTTCCTAATATTCACTCTGATCTGAAAATGGTAATGCCAGAACTAAAGCATTCTTTTGTGGTTGTACTGCATAGTAAGTTAAGCACTTACAAAATGTACCTACCCTAAGAGATACGATTATGATACCCCCACATTGGAGAATTTTATTCTAGGTTTCAATCACCCAGAATTTTTAGACATGGAAGAGGGCTATCTCTTGTATTAATTAAAATCAAGTAGTCTGAGTAATTATTCTGGTATCTGCATTTCCTTTTAAAAGAGTTTTATTTATATAATATTAAAAATCTCTGTGTGAGTGTATGTGTGTGTGTGTGTATGTGTGTGTGTGTGTCCATTTGTCTAAAGAAATACAAGTGAGGATGAATAGAATTAAAATGGAATTCTCTAGAGCAGTGGTTCCCAATCTATTTCCACTTGTGTACCCCTTTTAAATCTATTTTTATAAATTGTACCCCTTGTTTCTAAAACAGGTATTTTTAAGTACTGACACTTTTGTTCAGTGCCTATCCTAATGCAACATAGTGATAATAATGAGGTAATAAGTTAGAAAAAAATGACTATACTAAAAGTGCAAACCACAGATTTAATTTTGCAATATTCCTAACAGTTAAATATTGATCATGATGGTCAAGAATTTAACAAAATTTTAATTTATTATTATTGATAAAATGTATTTGTATTATCTGAAAAGTCTATAATAATTGTAATGCAGATCACTAGCCTACTGAAACATTATTAGTGAGATCCTTGAGCTTGCTTTGATGTACTTAACTTTCTTGAAATCAGATTCAAAAGATGCAAAATATAGTCTTAAATCCAGACCTGCATTAAGTTTGTTGTGGTCCTTATTTTTTATGAAGGTGTAAGAAGAAAAATCTCTCTCCACTAGTTCAGTATTAGTAAATGGCAAGAAGTATCTGAGTGTTTTCTCACTGAGCTGCTTGTATCCTCACTGACGTCTACCCAGAGGGTAGATGCTTTCTTTAAAAATCAGAATTAAACGAAGAATTGGTTGAAAGTTCAATTAACTGCTCTTTGTAATTGATTGATAGTTTAGCTTCTCTGAAGATTTCTTCTTTGAAAAGATCTGCAATAGATAAATCAGCAACATCAACCTGGCTGGAAAAGAATTTACTCTTTCTAATTCTGTCTACTACTACAGCTTCAACATCATCTGACATTTCCCAAATTCGTTGAGACATAGTATTATTTTTATAAAAGATAGTATTGATTTTGTGGACATGTTCTTCCCCCAAAATAAACAAAATGGCATCCTTAATACAAGGAGAAATTACATCTTCAGCTATGGTGTAGTTTCTACCACAATTAGCTATGAAATAAGTAATATGGTGTGAAGCGTCAACTGCATTCTCATTGTCTTTCTTTCCCGACATCGTGTATGAAGTAACAGCTGGATACTTTTCTAAGTGCCAAAAATAATGTATTTCTTTGTTTTATACATAAGATGTTTAGTTTCTAAATGTCCCATGAGTAGAGAGGGTTTCATGCCACCATTGGATAATATTTCCCCACACGCAACACACAAAGGCTTAGGACAGTCGTCATCCCCTACAAATGAAAACTCATATTTAATATACTCTTCAGAGCATTTCCTTTTCTTCTGTGTAGTATCTGAGACACGCACCTTTTTACTATCTCCTGGTGTGGGTGTACTAGTAGCTGCGGACACTTGAGAAGAACTTGACGACAGGTTATCATCCACATCATGTTTTGGATTTTTAACCTTTCTAGTTTTCTACCACTGACCCATAACTGACAGGCTTAAAAATCACTGACAATAGTAACTGAAACTATGGTAAACATTAAATAAGAACACTACCTAAAAAGAATCACAATTAAAGACAACACACTTATTTGTACTCAGTCAATAACTAAACTGATCCAACAGTTTGGCTACGGGTGTATTTATGTTTGGGAAAGTTCTGGAAATGTCACAAATGGATTGTTCTGAAACTGTGCATAATGATGGGTAGAAGAGTGGTTTGGGGGAGGGTTCATAGCCACACCCTCAGCAATCACATTCACTCATGTCATCTAATTTTGAAGTGTCTCCGTTAATGGTGATTCAAACTTAACATGTATTGTTCCATAACTAAGTTTTGCATTTTTTTTACTTTATTTGTTTTTTCACCCTTACTGATAATTTTTCGTGTACCCCTGAGTGGCCCACCACCACCTGGGAACCAATGCTCTAGAGTAGACTCAGTATGTGCTTGTTGTCTTAAAGTATCTGTGGCAAACAAGAGAAATAAATGACAAAATCTTTATACTTTTATCTTAGAGTCTTAGATGGAATCTTTGTAGAGACATTACAGAGAACTACAAAATGAATCTATTATAGTAATATAATAGAATGAATTATACAACACAGCCTTGAATCCAAATGCTTATCAATAATAAGTATCCTTTGGGTCATCCAAATCATGAATGCCCATTGCAATGTTGTCCTGCTGGTTACCTAGGCTATGGCTATTACTGATCTTCCTTCGATTCTTCAGTAGCTCCATTCTTTGTCGATTATTTTTTTGTCGTGCCATCTTCATTACTTTTTGACCTCACCCCAATTTTTCTTTTTAGTGCCACCAGCGTCCTCTTTCATCTTCCTCCCTGGGGCTTTGCTTAACCTACACATTTTTATTCTTTAAGTCTCAACTTCAAAAAAAAATATAGAAAAGTTAGAGTTTACTAAGAAAAGTTACAAGTTAAAAAGTACACTCCAAAATGGCGGAATGGGCTGACCCAAGAGCAGGAAGCCTCTTTAAGTCTCACCTTTAAATATTCGTTATCACTACCCTATTGAAGCTTTTCCTAACACCCTTTTAAAATGCTCTCCTAGCATACTTTCAAAACACCTGCAATTAATTATTTGTATAAATAATGACAATATATTTTTTCTTAATGTAATTTCCCTTGAGGGCCAAAATGCTTGTTATCTTACTCCTATATCCTCTGCTCCTAGCACAGTGCCGGAAACATAGGGGTCATTAGGTCAATATTGGCTAACTCAATAAATAATGAATGCTATTGAATGGAGAGTTTGACAGTTGCTAGACATATCCAAGTGTTTGGATACACAGAACTTGAACTTGATCTCAAACATTAGAGAGAGAAAGATATCTACAAAGGAAGAGCAACATAAATGAAACAGTAGTGACAGAAATTAACCTAGGCATTTTGGAGACAGTAAACTGGCCACAGCAGTGGCCTTGAGGAATGACAGAGGGGACGTAAAGTGAGTATACACTTTGCTCTTTGGGAATGAAGCCCATATTCAAAAGGCAAAGGCCTTTTAGTTTCAGATGTATAGCACCCCCATCTCTCTCTTCTCTTTTTTATTTTCCTTTTAACCCCCGTCAGGATTTCTGAGAATACAAAGTCTCTCTAGAAGACACAGTGTTTATTATATTATAGAAATGAAAGTGCAAGACTCAGCCTCCAAGTGTTCCTTTGACGGCTGTGATGAGGTCCGCCGTCTCCGTTGGTTCTTCCATGGACATCCTGTTCACCAGATAACCCGTGGACTCACAGGGTTGTGCCAGCAAAGCTAAAGAGCGATGCCACTGAGTTCAATTTCTCTAAGTTCCTAGTAGTAAAGACTGTCTCTATATCAAAGTACACATTCCCCATAATAATAGGTTCTGCTTAACCAACATGTGGGATGAGTTATAAGTAATTATTATAGTACTGATGATGATGATGATGATGATGATGATGATGACAGCTAAAATTCATTCAGCAGTTATTATTTACCGGGCACCATTTTATACTCTTCCATGTTTTAACTCATTGAATCCCCTTAACCTCCCCTGAAGTAGGTACAATTTCTGTCTTCGTGTTGCAGATGAGAAAGTCGAGCTATAATATACAGGGTCAGGCAGAAGTAACACCCTTTTTATAGTAGTTATGTTAACATTGTTTTGATATTGTTCTGTTACAAAATTACGTGCTTATGATTTTGGTATCGATTACTACCTCATAAAAAATGGGCATTGTTTGTGCCAGACCCTGTACTTAAGTAACTTGACTGAGGCATATGGCTCACAACCAGTAAAACCAAAATTCAAACACAAACATTCTAACTTCAGAGTCCATGTTTTTAAAGGTTCTTGCATGTCAGGTCTGAATTTTAAGATTGCATTAGTAGAAAATAAGGGGTCATTGTGAGATCTGGAACAAAGATGTGAGACTATGAAAGGTTTTATTTTTGTTTTTTTACTTTTGTTGGTTGTTTCATTTGAGTGTTAAGGAAAAACAGATAAAGCAGTGATGTAAAGGGAAGTTACTAGTCAGGATGGGTGAAAGGCAAAATACCCTGTTAGAAGCTACTGTATAGTTTCATAATTGATATCAAGAGGGTTTTCCCAAAATGGTGACAGTAATAACAGAGTTTGTGAAGATATTTCATAGGAATTTAGAAGAACAGAAGTGTCATTAACTTCTTGACAAAGATGCAATGTGTACATGTATATAAGGCAGTTTAGTAAACAGTGGGCTTAATCTAAAATGTTGCTCTTGCTGAGGAATGAGTGGCCACCTTATACTTTCTAGAAATGCATTGACACGAGCAACCAGAAGCGGTTAAGAATAAACAAAGAAAAGCAAAATCTTTAACTTCAAAAAAATTACTCACATGAGCTTAGATGCTCTAGATGGGTTAGAAAATGCCTTTGTGCTATCAATTTTAGTACCTAAAACACCTTTATTCTATGTTATATTCAGTAAAATGAGCAAAACCTTGATCAGCAGGAAATGAGGTGGTTCAGCACTAGATGCCTCTGTGGGGAGTCATGGTTAGCAAATCCTTAGAAATTGAGTATCCAGAATTTTAACTGCCTATGTTCTTAATGCTGGAGGCACGTGGATAGGGGCACCTCTCACAAATGGAGTACCAGCATTAATTTAGAAGCTGAAGATATCCCTGGAAGCTTCCTTTTTTCACACAGTTTAACTGACTCATTCACTCAGCAAATACTGTTGATGATTCACAGATTTAGGCAATGACGCTATATTCGTGAAGAAACTTTGTTTTTTCAGATTTCTACCCTTTTTTTGTTTTTAAAAGTCATTTCTGTTCTTTACAACATGTTATCACACGTACATACACATATGTGTGTGCATTTACACATGTGTGTACTTGTACACACACACACACACACACACACACACACACGACTTGTAACAGATAGAGAAAAAAAGGATAGCCTCCAAACATAAGTTTTGTTTTGTTTTTGGTTGGAAACTGATTTTATTATTAATGAGTGATGTAATTCAAAAGAATGAGAAATTCAAAGAGCACTTAATAAAATACTGCTTTTTCCTGAAAGGCAGGCAGAAAACCTTCAGCCACAGTGGATGCTTAGAAAACAGAAGGATAAGGTTAAAGAGTAAAGCATGTAACTTGTGTGCACACATACACACACACACACACACACACACACACACACAGAGACATACATATACACACATTGAAAAATGAGCTTCCATCATACAACCTCACATTCTATTGGGAGATTTCATGAATTTTTTATCTCATTATTTAGCTATAATATATATTATTTACAAGGACTAGAATCATAAATGCAGGAGATAATGCTAGGAGAATTAAAAATTCCAAATGAAGGCACTTGATGAATAATGGATATTCAGTCTCCAAAAGTCCATCATAAACAATCAACTGTCCAAAATGTACTCAAGGGCAAGTTTATAACGATTCTCCCATTTTTACTTATTTCTAACAGAAGTCGATGGGGCAGCATCACTGCATTAAGTGTGTAATTTGTTGTGACCTCACAATTTCCACCAAGTTTTATATTACCTTTAAGCATTAGGATCTGCATCAGTCATGGTCCAATCAAAAAAGTAGAACCAGCAGAACATATACATTAAGAGCTGTATTGCAAGGAATTGGTTTGCAGAATTATGAGGGCTGGTTAGACAAGCCTGGCATCTGTAGGACAAGCCATCAGGAGAGCAGGTGGACCATCTCCTGCAGGGACCAAAGCTCCTGTCCACAGGCAGAATTTCTTCTTTCCTCCGGGAAGCACCTCCTCTTAGATTTAAAACCTTTGACTGACTGAATTGGACTCATTTGCATTATTCATTTAGGATAATCTCCTGTAACTAAAATGAACTGGTTATTGACTTTAATCGCATCTACAAAACAGTCTTCACAGCAACCCCTCGATTTGTGTTTGGTTGAATAATGGGATGGTAGTTTAGCTAAGATGACTCATCGAAGGAACTATCGCAGTGGATCCTACAATGTATGTAACTAGTTGGACACACATTGTACAGTTATAAATACCCAAATTCTGCAGACGATTTCTTTTGGGTAATATTTGAATGTTTGCAATTGATGGATCCAGGGGGAATAATATTCTTTCAGGACTTAGGTAGCATATAACTTCCTATTATTTGAAAATACTGAGGGCATTTTGACACGGATTCCTAGTCATTTGAATCAGCGCCTTCCCCAAAGGCTTTATAGACCATTTCATTGTGATCAGGAATGGAAAATTCTCTGGAAGGATATGCCCTTCTAATATTTCAAGCAACTTCCAATAAATGAATCAATCTAATTCAGAAAGAAATCAATAAGTTTTCAAAGTGCTTCATAAATAAATAAATAGCATTGAGGTGCCTCAAATAATTACTGCTAATGCCACAACTACACCTAATAGCTACATGTATAAAAGGCATTACCGAAACAAACACTACAGCAAAGAAAGGTCTTCCTGTCAAAACACAGTATAATACAATTACTGAGCTTCATTGTTAGGTGAATTAGGATGTTACCTGCCTGACAAGTACCTGTTGAGCCTCTTCCTATGTGCCAGGAATTATTCTAGGCTCTAGGGAATTATTAATTTAGGAAAAAAGGGTGGTGGTGGTGGTGAAGAATCCCTGTCCTCACAGTGCAACACAGAGATGATGTAGAATTGAACACCAGAAACCTATGTAATTTCACTAACCAATGTCACCCCCAATACATTTAATTCAAATAAAAGGAATCCCTGTCCTCATGGAGCTTACATTCCAGTAACGTGGACAGAGTGTGACATAAATGAAACAAGGCATACACCAATTAACTTTTAAAGGAGTTTAGAATGTGGTAGGTGCCATGGAAACAAAATTTGATCTAGGTAAGAAATGCGGGGTGTCTTGCAATTTTAAATGGGGTGTCAGATTTGTGAAGCAAAATCTTGAAGGATTCGAGAAAGTAAGCCATGTGGTTCTCTGGGGGAAATGTGTTCTAGCAGAGGGAACTTGCAGGGTTTTTGAGGAGCAATAATGAGACAACTAGGCATTTCCCGAAAGACCAAGGGGCAGCGGGGAGAGCATGAGGTCAGATGGATTCTTCGAGGCCAGGTTGTGAATGTCCTCATAATCCACTGTGGGAAATGTCGTGAATTCCAAAATAAAGGATGAGGTTGACTGACTAGTTCTGAGCAGAACGAAGAATGATCTGACTTCCATCTTAATGGAGTCATCAGGATATATGGTTTTGAAAGAGGACTATGAGAGCAAGAACACAAATGGGAAAAGCATGGGAAGCTAATGCTGTAATGCAGGCGAGTTAGACCCGAACGACCGCGGTGGTGGAGGAGAGAGGTACTTGTATTCTGGTTACATTATAGAAACTGTGGCGAGTGGATTTTGTATTGATCACATGATCATGAGATTGGTCACCTGATGTCACATTACATGATGAACCCCTCTTCTAAATGTCTATCAAATATGCATCCTCTGGATGGCTTTGTTTCTAAAATGACTGCTGTGTACTTTTGAAGCCACTATATATTTTTTCTGCTTGATATTTCTAAAACTATTAGAGACCATGCAAAGACTCTTTTGTTGAATTTGTTAAAAAAATTACCACATTTATATTAACAGCTGCCTCTTTAACAATCTATACTATGAGTGCTGAAGACTCATTGGTGCTGTGTTTCATTTTTCCCACCCTTGGACAATTATAAATATCAAATGTGGTATAACCAAACGGTACCATTGGAGAATTTGTCCATGATTCATATTTGTTCAAAAATAGTACTTGAGATGTGTTAAGATGTGTGATGAAATCATGGTATCACAATGAAAATAGCAATAATTAATTTCCTATATAGCTTGTTTTTCTGATTGCTATATTAAAAGGCATCTCATACTTACTTTTTCGATGACATTTTGCTTGCAAAACCTTTTATCTCTACGTCGAGATTATTTTCACAAAGAGCTATCCAGCACATTTACCCCCCGTACAAATGCATATGCTCGTTATTATTTGGGTTTCTTCTGGTGTCTTTAAACCCTTGATGAAAAAAACTTTAATAATGTGTTTCAGAAAACTTTGCTAATAGGGCTGTTGGAGACATTCCCTTCGACCAAAAACACAAATTTAACTTGTTTTAGCAAATCAACAGATTTCCTTCTTCCGCAAAAACATTTTGGCAATGTGAAAGAAGACGCAGCAGTTAGGATCATAGCGTGGGCTCCTCTGTGCATTTCTGCCAGCTTGTTGACTTGGCAGGCAGCCTTGCTCAAGAAATAGAACCATCTTTCTGCCATTTGTTAAATTTGCATAATTAAGGAGCAATTATACACGGTATTGTTTTGTAGCAGGCTCCTCAGCTGGCGTTCCCTTATTAGGGTTTCATGCCACTTTCCCATGTTGATGACCAAAAATTACTTTGCTTTTTGTTAGTCTAATGAGGTTAAAAGTAAAGTGTATGGATCAGAGTGGTACGTAAGGACTGAATGTGGAAAATAATCTCATGAGCAAATTAACTTTATGAATATTTTCATTTAACTTCTTTGACATGCACATTAAAAACGGCTTAGAGTAACATTAGATGTTACCGAGTAGGGGTGTGGGGGGGTGTGGGAGAGGTGCGCACGCGCGGAAGATACTTATGCTCAGTGGCCAGCTCTTAATTAAAAGTATGAAACGGCTTAGAACGTGCGGTATTATCAGGTTTTCTTAGTTTTCCTTCTCTTTCAAGTATGTGTGGCATGCTCATTCTTTTAATATTTCTCATTGATCACCTGGCACCCACATTGCGATCAGAGTATCATCACGTGAGGTTTCCGAAAGTAACAATGTTTTATGTGGGCACTTATTTGTATGACATAATAGACCAGTCAATCATGTAAAAATTCTCCAAGTGCCAGGGTGTCGGCTTTAAATTTTACGACTTTATGTCTCACAACATTGGCAATTAGAGTCAGTCAGCAGTTCCTTCTCCAGGCTACTCCAGACAATGTTTCTGAAACGTTTACAGAATCTGCAATATGCCCTGAATTAACACTGAGCTTCGGAACTGTTTTACATGAAGACACAGGCATATACAAATCAGAAATTTGTGAGCTAATAATCATTGGCTTGCGATGAAAATCTTTGAAAAAATGGAAACATTTATTTAAAAAGAGGATTCTTAAGCTTCACATAATAATTAAAATTGTCATTGATAAATTACATCTTAAGAGTCCTTGTAGAAAAAAATAATGTTTGATTGATATTTGTGCCACAACTTCTGTATAGAGCATGTTCTTTTTAATTTTCAAACAAAAATACACAAAATAATATTGTGGATATTAATGTGAGATATTCATATTGAGTAACCAATTATCATGGTTTAATGTACAATATTGCTAAGTAATCTTAAATTATTCATAGAATTCTGTAAATAAAAATGGTCCTAAACAGAAATAAGTTAAAAATTAAACATATTGCACATGGTTAGTTTCTGGACTGTAAAATGCATCCAGACATAGGATACTCCTGACTTCTTGACATCCTCCTGTGTCCTACAATTTTTCTCAGACACCGTAGAGTTGCCAGAATAGATCTATCCCCTTCCATCCAGTCATATTCAAGTGTAACATGAATCAGTTTCTTTTCCAGAAAAGTCAGTAAAAGCCTCGTCCTGCTTCATTGACTTTGACTGGGATCATACCCATTTGTGATTCACTCACCCTGGTCAGGAAATGCAAAGCTGACGGCCAGACCTGAATGAGGTGCCAACCCTTGGACTCAAGAACGTGAGAATCATTCTAGTACATGGAAGGCATGGAGAGTGCAAACTATCAAATTAGGAGGAATTCCCTCTAGGCCATTGACGGGGTTGACATGGATTGCATATAAGGGCTATTGATTTGCAAGTTAGCAATTAGTGTAATAAATAGTAAATCTTATAAAGGTAGTAGACCTGGTCGCTTATACAACTCTGCCCTTTCAGCTCCATTCACTAAGTGGTAGCTCCCTTCAAACGTTATATCTGAACTTAAACATTTATAGTTGAACTACTATACCTATTTGAGGTAACTGGCAAAATGAAAAGTGGCACTTGATGTCTAAATTCCTCTAAAGCCCAATTAAACTTGGATAATAAAGGGTACAGGAAGATTCCCATGTAAAACTCCTACTGATGCCGCAGACTTCATTGGACAGGCCACACAATTTAGAATGAATCTAAGAACATTTGAGATGATTTCAGTGGTAACTTTTCTTCGGAAATCAAATTCACATCATTCACATTACTACAAGCCTGTGAGGTGGATTGAGAACAGTTTTTCTATTCAATAGTAACTCAAGGCTCAGAGAAGACAAGCGGCTTCCTAGGGTTATGCAGCTGTGATGTGTTAGAGCTCGGACAATAAACAGCATCTTATGATACCAAATCAAGCACACCAATACTCTCTTTTGCAATAATACCAATTACAGTGCATACTGTGGGGGATATTATTTCTTCCAAAAATATTTCTTATTTGTAACTCCAATGATATCTTCCTTCCAAAGAAGTGAATGGTACATAACCTATTTTTAATAGCAGTTTTGAATACATGGACAGATAAATTTATTTTTTAATATGGAGACCACTTTCTGTACAATTCTCACAGCCAAAAACCACAGCCTCACTGTGATCACAGTATGATAGAATATCAGAAGAAATTGGCATTTGTAAATAAATATTGGCAGCAAAACCACATATTATATACTGTATAAGCCTAGAGGAGAGTAGGTTCATGAAAAAAAAAACAGAATAATGTAATAAATGTAATAAATAGACGACATTTGAAACACGGGGAAAATTGATTATACATGAAATAGTGTTGGTACAAGGTGTTTAATATCTTAGAAAAATAAAGCTGGCCCTAACTTCATTCCTTATTACAAAACACATTTCAAGTGGACCAAACGTAAACAATAGCAATCAAAACAGTAAAATATCTAGAAGAAATATAACAGAATGGTTAATAACTTGGAGTAGGGACTGTACTTCTGAGAGAGACACCCAGAAGTATTAAGAGAATTATTAAGATATGTTTTAATACAAGAAGTAAAAATACCTATGTAAAAATTAACATTAAGAAAATGCAAATGAGAAATTTGAAAAATATTTGTAGCATACACACATATTACAGAAAATAGTGATATACAGGTTATATACAATTATATGTAAATAATGTAACAATATATGATTTCTTTTGTTACACATATATAATTAACATATAATTAACAAGAAAAAAAAGAAATTCCATGAAGTGTTTTGCAAATGCCATAATTAGGTAGCTCAAAGGCAAATATGAAAAAGTGCTCAATTTTACTCATAATCAACAAAATTACAACATCAATGAGAGTCCCTTTTTTAACTACAAGGTGACTAAAATATTAGTGGTCTTGTCAAAGTTATTGGGATCCAAAAAGATTATTGGGATAAAATCCTCTCGTAAATCTTTGCAGACGTATGAAGGGCGTCCGGGAAACACCCGGCCACTGACCCTCTGCTTCCACACTGCATGGCTGCACGCTGTCCCGGCGGCCCTCATACTCTCGGACTCAGCCTTTGCTTTGTTGGGAGTTAAACTATAAATATTCTGCACATGTTTGCAAAACTGCTTATGCACAAACATGTTCTTTCTAGCAGCGTCGACTGACGGGCAACAAGAATCAGTTAAATAAACCGTGCTACAGCCGTGCGATGCACCACTATGAAAGGAGCCGAAGTAAATGTATGGGGGCTGATAGTGGGCGCGTCCACAGCGGATCGTTACACAGGAAACGAGGGAAATGTAGCAAATGTCCGCTTACTGGTTTTAAGCAGTAAATGAACACGGCATATGTCTTAAAGGAGTTGCAACCCACAGTCACTCTATCTGTGGTTACCTAGATGATGCACCCATAATGTTTGATTTTTTTTAATTACCATATGCAGGTGTGACTTTTTCAAATAAATCCAACTGCTGTTTAAAGCAAATTAATCTGGCAAAAATAGCCTATATCTTTTATTATATACTTACAATAGTTCTAAACATATTTAAATAACTCTAAAAGTGTGATAAAAAATTATGCTAGGTTTAAATTGACGGTAGCATAAGCTACTTGAACTATACAGTTGTTGGGTTTATTTTTCCCCTCCAACTCATCCTTAGACAGATCTCTGGCCTGAGCTGAGGCCTGCAAACGAGACCACATGGTCTCATTACTGAATGCCCTGTTGGTTTCTCAACAAGGGTCTGTAGCTGGTGTGCCAGGCTCCGGTCCCCTGACCCAGTTCCCAGTGCTCATCAATAAACCATGTTGTGCTACACAGAACCCTGTGCCCTGGGGCCGGTCTGTCAATGATAGCAGACCATCAAAATCACGTGCTCCCCAAATCATTGCAGAGAAAACCCAGAGAAAACGCTCAAAAGCAAAACCTTCAGGAGATGATGTGTAACTTAAAAGCAGCAGCAAGAAAATAAACAGAGAGAGAGAAAAAAGAAAGCCAGCCCAGGAACGAACACAAACATATGCACACCGATTTCAGAGGTGATCATGGACACGAATGTGTGGGGTTCTGTGTGCAGTTAGCTCCCTCTTCCCACGAAGAGGGCATGGGAGATCAACCTAAGGGGGTTCTTTGAGAGCATCGACAATCAGATAACGCTCTCTGTCCTTAAGTAGGTGGTTGTGGTACCGTTAGAATTCCATAATTGTAAGAAGCTCAGGCAGTGACTGAATCCACAGGTCTCCAAATCAGTGAACTCTCCAGCAACCTCAACAGTTTCGTTGCCTTGTTTATTTAAGAAAGTCAGATGTAAGGACACTTGGCTACATTCTCCTCCTGAACTATAGAAATAACATGTAATTTTAACTTAACGTTTTTATTATATCCTCTCCATGTGTTTGTTTTCAGTGTGTTTCAGTCATTTCTTTTGTCCCAACCACCCCCTGTTAATGTATTGCTCAAGAGGCCAGTAGAAAACATTTTCTGGTTTGATAGATACAGTGTTTATGCCATGAGCAAACTTAATGACTGCCAGGCAAGGAAACAATGGTAAACTCTACCAATCCCTGAAAAGGCACAAAAGATCATTTTAATAATTATATAGTGAAATGGAATTCTGTTTCTATAATTAATAAACATTTGTTGGTCACTTATTAGGTATCAATATGAAAAATTTCTGATTTGGTAGATGCGTTGCTTAGCCCGTAACCAAACTGAATTATTGCCAGATGAGGAGAGAATGCTAAACTGTGCTAACGAAAGGGAAGTGTACGAAAAATCGTGTTTCCTTCTCCCCACGTACCTGCATTTACATTGAAGGCTATTTCTATGATCAATAAGTGTTCATTGCTCATTTATTAGGCAAGGGTGGGGTGGGGTGACAGGCGTTCTGTCAGGAGCACCAGCCGAAAGGCACATGAAGCGGGGGCAAGTAGCCTGGACAACAGAACAGAGCTGTCTGTGGTCCACTGACACACGGTAGTTACAGCTCGTACTGAGGGTGTTCAGATGCCAGTGGGCCCCTAGAGCAGTGGTTCTCAGCCTTCCCAAGGCCGCAACCCTCTAATACAGTTCCTCATGGTGTGGGGACCCCCATAACATTATTGTCGTTGCTCCTTCATAACTGTCATGTTGCTGCTGTTATGAAACAGAGCTAATGAGAGAATATAGTAGAGGAATTGGAGTCAAGGTTGGAAGCCCTAACGCTTGGTCATTTTGGAAGACAGTTTGCTTTGAAGTCGGGATTTGAGTTCAAGTTCTGGCTCTGCCACTTTTCTAGTTGTGCAACCTGGACGGTTTTCTAATCTCCTGATGCCTCTGTTTCTTCACTAAAATGGGAATACCCTCTGGACCTGCCTTTTAAGGTTATTGCGAGGAATAAATGAGATAATGCAGAGAAAATGCTAGTCACAGTGGCCGGCCCATGGTACCACACGCTCAGCGGAGAGAATGACCTTCCCTGGCGTTGCTACTAATTGCAAAAGACAAAATGTCAGTCTGAGATAAGAGGATAAGGGTAATCTCACCATATTTGAAGAAGATATTTGATCTACTAAGGACTGTTAGGCAAAGAAAAAAAGACTCTTATCTTTGGAAAAAGTTTTTCTTTGTGGATATTAATATACTTGACTTTACGTGTTTCAGTGTTTACTTACTGTTTAATTCCAAGAAACAAATGTAATTCAATGCAGAAATAATTACTTTCTCTTCCAAATACCTGCAACAACATTTATTCCAGCTGCTTATCCCTCCAACCAAAGATGTCCTATTTTCCTTTCTTCGTAAAATGTGGCTATGCAAGCAGAAAAGCAAGTTGAAAATATTTGCCCTGCGCACTGCACACAGGAACCTGGTGCTGGTTGGAACTGAAGATGTGGGCTCCGATCTTTTGTTTGCAAACCACGTGCATCACTGGCGATGGGAGTCCTTTGAGAGGTACTCATGTGTACAGCCAGGCAAATCTGTACTGAAGTCTATTTTCATCCTTGCCTTTGGAGCAGCTGTCACAGAGTTCGACCACAGAAAATGGAGAACAAATTAAAATAAAAAGGGAAGGTGGTTACTATTTTATTTTCTTACCTCCTTTGGTCCTGAGAAAACTGATTGCAAACGTCAATTGTTAATACGCAAAAAACAACTTTCAGACCCAACATCAGTGTTCAAGGAATTTACTTTTAAAAACTGACTTTTGAAAAACTACAATGGGGTTTATTTTCTGAACATTACTGAGCCTAGCTGCAGGATTAATAAGGAGTATTTTAAACTTACCTTTTCCCCTCCCCATAAAATTCAATGGGGGGGAGTTCCCTGGTGGTGTAGTGGCTTGGGGCTTTGGCGCTCGTGCTGTCAGCACTGCGGCCTGGGTTCGATTCCCGGTCAGAGAGCTACCCACATACCAAAAAAAAAAAAAAAAAAAAAAAAAAAAAAAAAAAAAAAAAAAAAAAAAAAAAAAAAAAAAAAAAAAAAATTCAATGGGGATACCAGTTGCTTAGGAAAAATAAAGTTACCTACAGAAAAGGTGCTCATGTGGATTAATGATGAAAACAGATAGAGGCTGATATCTGCATCGAGGGCCAATATTTTAGAAATTCATGAATTTTTCTTTACTTATTCATTGGAAGAGGTTAAATGTGAGTTGTTTTATGCAACATATTATGCTTTGATCAGTCTCAAGTGACCGTGTTGATGGACCTCATCTCTTTCACGTAAAATGCAGCCCAGAAAAACAAAGGAAAACAATAGCAACAATGAACCTCTGTTGCCAAGACGTGTAACTATCATCAATTTGAAATAAAAATTTGTGTATCTCAAAGTTGCTTTTGAAGTTCAAAATAACATTGCATTTATTGGTATCCTTGCATCATCTCAGATGACTGTGATCAGAGATGATGGCACAGGGTGATAGAATGAGCATTAAACTAGATTCTAAAGATTTCTATTCTAGTCCAGGTTTGCCATTTTGGTCAGTGTGACATGTTTCAGAGCAGTATTTATGCAACAGATGTTTACTCTGAACCCACTGTGTGTCAAGCAAGTTTGAAGTCCTAGGGAACAAGACAATTAAAGTCCCTCATGTCATTGGCCTTCACTTTTAATGAGGAAAACAGAATAAAGCCTTGTTAAAGTCAAGATCATTTCAGGTGGCAATAAATGCTACACAGGTAGTAAAATGAAAAATGACTGGTGGGTGCTACTTAAAGTGGGCATGCAGATAGCCTCTCTGAGAAGCAGATACTGAATTACGTCCTCTCATTCAATAAGACTGTTTCCTAAGAGTAAACTAGAAAAAACAGCAATCTCCATGCACCCCATATAGAATATTTTAAGAATAAAATACGATGATATTCACATTAAAACTTAGGTTAGTATGTTTATATATTATATGATTTATAGACAATAAATACTATATTGTCTAATGTAATTTATTCAAATAAATGAGTAGATAAAGAGTTAGAGAAAGCAGTACTATTAAGCAAACAAGCAGATTTCTAGAGGAGACACTGAATTTTCTTTAGTTGTCAAAGTGTTATTTCTTTTGCCATTTTCTATTATAAGCCTTTAGATGAACATGTTAAATATTGCTTAGTGGTCTCCCTTCTCTAATCTTGGTTAATGCAAGCTCTAGGATCAGAGACAGAGATTGAAATCAGTTTTGCTAGCTATTATCTGTCCATCCTCATTAAATTAACTCCTCTTTGCAGCAGTTGTTGGGATGTTCCTTGAATTCCAACTTTTTTAGGAGCTTAGAGCTTGCATTCATCTTGCTCTTACTCATACTCAGAGTCAGCATGAAAACAAATTATTTCTTAATGTTACCATTGCTATTGGTGAAGTATCCATCTGCTCCCTGATAAAGATAGAAGAAATGATGGAGCGTTAGCTATGTGGTGTCACATGGTTCTACTAAGAGAAAGTCTTGAGCTTGAATTGTTCTTTTTCCTGAACTTTTCTTTCCATTCAAATCTGTAAAACGCGGATTACAAAATGTCCACCACTACCACTGCCCACCTGCCTCCAAAGTACATACGTCTATCCTCCACATGTTAAACAGGTTAATATTTGTAAAACACAAGTTGGGTTGTGTCCCATGGAATGCCCTCCAATGCACTTAGAAAACAACCTAAACTTTACAGAGGTCTGCGTAGAGCTAATAAATTATCCAGCCACTGCCAGACATGACCGTTATTCACTTTACAAAATGTGCTCCTGCTTCATTTTTCACACCCAAGCCTTCTCGATCTCGGGGCCTTTGTACACATTGCATCTTCTGCTGACACATTCAGACAGCTGTCTCCTCATTTTGCAGATCTCAGCTTAAATATCACTGCCTCAGAAAAGCCTTTATTTCATGCCACCCACCCCCACTCCCAAATTCACTCCTTGCTACATGATTATCTAAATGTCTTGTTTCCAATACAGTCTGCACTTACCTTCATTTCTATCTTTTTGGGTTTATTGTCTGTGTCCCCCATCTGCCTGTCAGCTTCATTAGGCTAAAAACCATCATCTCCTTCTTTTTTGTGAGTTTACTTTGAGTAATTACTATTCCTTATTTTACCGCAACTCAAAGCTCTAACTTTACTTTTATTTAAATGGGGTTCAGCCCTTCAATAGGTTCATTGAAACCTTCAAGAAAATCACGAGTTTGTGAGTTCTTGAATGTTTGGAACTATGCTTTTCTCAAGGTTGTACTCACTATGTGGCTTAGCACAATAACTGAGATATATTAGAAGTTCATTCTTTGTTTCAATTAGAAGGCATTAAGCTTATTATTAATGAAAAGAAACAAGTCTAAATTTTTACATCAAGGAAGAAATAATAGGTGACCAAACAGTACACTGAGGACTGGGATTGCAGATGAAGAAGATTTCTCCAGGAGTGATTTTCCAGGTTGGATTAAGTTATATCGTTTCCGTATTTTATTTTTTTAATTTATTTTTATTGTTAGACTTATTGGGGTGACATCTGTTAGCAAGGATTACATAGGTTTCAGGCATACAATTCCACAGTGCATTGTCAGCTTGTTGTATAGTAAGTTCACCCGCTAATGTGACTTCTCTTTCCATCACCTTATATTTAGCTCCCCCTCCTTCCTCTCCCACCCGCTCTTGTTTCCATATTTTAATGGTAAATGGACAGGTACATATTTAAAATGAAAAAAAGGAAAAAGTAAGGGATAACAGAGAGAAAGTAGAACTATAAAAATTCAGCATGCTTAGCCCCACACATCTATACCTCAGATTGTCTAACAGCAGACAGAGTTTCCCCTCGATTCCTTTCTTGGACAACCATGAGAGAAGTGAAGAGCTCCCTGCCGTCCCATACACTATTTGAGATAGGGATTTGGCATTTTCTCCGTGTGGGCAGCACTCTTACTCTTCCAAATAGATTCTTTAAGGAAACCGTCCTATCTCTGTGCTCCTGAAGTCAAGTGTCCACTCCCAATGTTGCTAAACATCTGTGTCCCCTCCGTCTTGAGTTCCTGACGACTGAGGTTAGTCTTGGGGACCGAGGTTAGTCTTGGGGACCGAGGTTAGTCTTGGGGACAAGGGTTCTGTGGGATGATGGCGGCTCCATTGAAGAAACCCAGCATCTGATTAACATCCTAACGTCTTCAAAGTGTTGAAGATCCTGACATATTTTAGAAAGAAACGTCCCGAGGTTATTGTGTAAGGAAAACAATGACCTCTTCCTTCCCTTTTAGTCATTAAAAGATGCCCTTGACTTCAGGACCACAACTACCACTTAGAGAAAGATGAGGACATCATGGTTTATCTGTCCATCAGCAACTTTACCTGGGCCAATGGACCTCTGGATTCCAGAAAAAGTTTCTGGAATCGTTTCTTCTATCTTTATCAGGGAGCAGATGGATACTTCACCAATAACAATGGTAACATTAAGAAATAATTTGTTTTCATGCTGACTCTGAGTATGAGTCAGCCATCTCTGCATCCTTAGAATTGTTCCCCCTTCCTGGCTCACTAAATCTCATAGTAATTATTTATGAATAAGTGCCGAGGTGTCATGAAATATTAAGCATCTTACTACCCAAATAGAAGCAGATGTAACCAATGAACTAAACAAAAACAAACACCCTGTATGGCCCTTGTGGTTTTCTAAGTTCTGAATACACTCATTAATAGGCACAGGCTTTGACTTAGGCATTAGCATTATCCTTATGATACATATGAGCAAACTGAGACTCCAAGAGGTTAAGCAATTTGCCCCAAACGACAACAGCTACTAAATGAAAGAATTTGTATTTGAAAGAAGCAGAATGACTCAGAATTCTCTAAACCACTCCACCATTCTGAAATAGAGAGCATACTATCTACGGAAGGGGGGAAATCCTACTGTAAATTTAAAAATGGATAGTCAAATATCATAATATTTTTGTACATGCTTACTTGTTGGTTTGAACATTGAAACTAATCATATTGAGGAAAATGGGAATCTATTTTTTCTTTTATTTTACCTGTCACTCTCAAGTAAGTGTTTGGTTCATCCCTAGAATGAAATTTATTTTCTTAAAAGCCAACAGTTCTGGGAGTTATACACATATGCGCAGCTGGTCCCACGAAAGTTTTTCATTGTATTTTTTCTTTGGAGTCCTTTCCATCCATTCACTTCCATGTTCTCTGAAAGGGGAAAACTTCATAGTACATAAATTCACCTTGAATATAAACACCTATACTACTTCCATTTCAAGATGTACTTATCTGTGCTATTCATTTATTCCTCTCACCAGCAATACAGTTGTGTGCCACTAAACATATTTATTGAATATTTATTGAACAATATATTAAATACTGTTCAAAACATTGGTGATTAAAAAAATAAAAGATGAGAGATACAAGCCCTCTTCTCATGAAGCTTATATTCCAATGGACACTCAGTATGTACTAAAATAAATATACCAGGCAAATTGGGCTAATAGAGAACTGACTCTGGGTGAGGAACACATAACACAACACATAGAGGATGTATTGTAGAATTGTACACCTATGTGATTTGTACTAATCAATGTCACCCTAATAAATTTAATAATAAAAAATTTAACTTAGAAAAAAATGCTAAAAAACAAAAGCCATACAAAGATGCAAATAAAGTTAGGTAAAGACCAAAACTACCGTTATTAAACAGGGCTAGGTGAAGGTGTCAGGGCAGAGCTTTGTGGTGTAGCAGCATTTGGGCTGAGACCTAAGATGAGCCAGAGGAAGTTCATCAAAGACAGGAATCGTGAGTTCCAGACAGAAATTGTGCGTGTGACGTAGGAATGAGCTGGCCTGCTGTTTCAGAAAAAGGCCGACGTGAACAGGAGGAAGACTGATGCAGACTGTGGGTTCAAACAGAGATACCAAGGCTACCTTTGCAGGCCATGTGAAGGGATTTTCGTTTTATTCTGAGTATAAAGGAAAGTCATTAACAGCTGTAAGCGGGGAATCAAGTCTGGGTTTTAGCTTTAGCTGGTTACTCTGGTTGCTCTCCGGAGAACAGATCTGGAGGAAAACCAGCCTAGAAGCAGGGAGACTAAGTAGTTAGGAGGTGACTGCAGGGGTCCAAGGGAGTCACAGACTGCTTTGAAGGAAGGCGGGACCTACCGGCACGCAGGGAAGAGGAGGTGCACGTTGTATTTTGTTGACTGAACAAACAGCACTTGGTGAACAAACAGATGTGTGAAATGCAGAAATCAGGCAGTGGGGTGGGGAATCAAGAATGACGTTAAGTTTTCAGCTTGCAAGAGGAGGTCGAGGATGGTATTCATTGCTGGTAGGCCTGGAAATCAAAATTTCGTTTTTTGGACACAGTCAACTTGAGAGACCAGTTAGGCATCAAAGTGGATACAGCAAATATTTATATGCAAATCTGAGTATTTTCTGAGATATAACACAAGTGTTTTTTTTTTTTAAGAATTCTGTTTTCCTTAGAAGCTTTTTAATGTTTAACTGATTTAAGTTCCTATATCTTTGAATTTCCTAAATGCTCTAAAAATATCCTTTATGACCAAAGATATTTACTTTTAGAACTTACAAGTATTATTTTTTAAATATTAATAACAGAATACACCTATATGTGTTTCCTCGCTGCCATAATATTGTCTTTGAAATTCTACTATTGGCATTTATTACAGGTATCTGAAAACAACCCAACATATAAGCTTGCTTGAAAAATTGAAAATTTCAAAATACACTATGGGTGGAGTATTGCTTTACATTCAGTGTGTATCACTTGGAAAAAAAACTTGGACTTAAAAGTTTCTGGTTCAGCATGTACAGAGCTTAGAGGTCAACATTTCATCCTTACAGCAAGTAAACACCTAAACAAAATGAAAATAAAAAACAACTCTTCTTAGATCTGTCGGCAACGTGAGGTCACAGGGCAAACCACTGCCTCCAAAATTGGAGAGATGGGCAGATATGGACTATTACAACTTACAGGATGAGAAACCCACAAGCAGAACACACTGGTTCCTCCTCCAGAACCAGAAACAAGGTAGGGAAACCTGAACTGTAGTTGATGAGTTGCTGGCAGCCCAGGGCAGGCAAGTCTGAGAGTTAAAAACTCCAGGAGCACTCCATCCTAAGGGAGCCCCAGCAATATTGTAAGATTAATCTTCAGAAACTCAACCAGGTTCCTATAGTAAATATCAGAGAAAAATCTCCTTTGGCTTTCAGCAAGGCGAGGGGAGAGGAAACCATTTTGAAATAAACTAGAATATTCTGTGATTGTTAACAAAGTTTCCCCTTGGCGGAAACTTTTTAACCACAACCCAACCTGTTGGGGTTTTATCAGAGCCTAACCTGACAGGGAAAAGAAAATACCGAGCAATAATCCCTGCTAGACATCCTGTACTAGGTAAGGGAAGTGAGGGGGAGACAGCAAGAAGCGCACGTGAAGTTTACAGTCAGGACACAAGTTCGCCAAAAGACTGCGACCTAATCGTTGGACTAGAGAATGTTGTCTCTCCCGGACACCTTATCACCTTGTTACTATAAGCATTTTACCAGAGTTGTTCTAACTCAGTATACCAAATCTTGTATCAACAAAAAATCACAAGGTATACTAACAGGCAAAAAAATTGAAGACATTGAACAAGCATCAAAACCAAAGATGGATATGGGAGTGTTGTTGGAATGATCAGATTGGAATTTAAAGCAATTATAATTACTATGCTAAGGGCTCTACTATGTAAATGAGGAAACAAGCAGCAACAGATGAATAAAGTAAGCACAGAAGTTGAAACTCAAAGAAAAATCAAAAAGAACTACTAGAGATTAAAAACACTGTAACAGAAATGAAGAATCCCTTTGCGAGGCTCATCAATAGACTGAATATATTGAAGACAGAATCTTTACATGACCATAAGATAAAATAAACTTCCAAAACTTAAACACAAAAAGAAAAATGACTTAAAAAAACAGCATGCTCAAGAATGGTGAGACAAAGGTAAAATACACGTAATGAGACTACCAGAAGGAAAAGGAGACAAAGGAACAGAAGCAATATTTAAAACAATTGTGACTGAGAATTTCTCTAAAATTATTAATGTCAGACATCAAACCACAGATCTAGGAAGCTCAGAAAACACCAAACACAGTAAATGAAAAACAAAACAAAATAAAACTTCACACTACACCTAGGTATATTATATAAAAGACAAAGAAAAAATTTTTGAAAAGGGGAAAAAATCTTTATATAGAGAGGAAAAAAGACAGGAATTACATTCGATTTTTTCTCAGAAATTATGCAGGCAAAAAGACAGTGGAGTGATAGTTAGGGTGTACCTAGAATTCTCGACCCTGCAAAATTATCTTTCAGAAGTGAAGGAAAATAGAGACTTTCTTAAACAAACAAAAATTGAGGGAATTTGTTGCCAGTACACCTGCCTTGCAAAAAAATGTTTAAAAAAGTCTTTAGAGAGAAGAAAAATAACAGGACAGCAACTCAGATACATACACTAGGGATAAACACCAGAGAAAATATAAGCGAAGATAAAAACTTCATTTTTCTTATTCTATGAAATAATAAAATGCACTTTGAGCCTGTCTCATAATGAGACATTGGAGAAAAAGGGAAATTTGTAATGAGTTTGCTTAGATTCTCACTCCATACTGTAAGACTAGAGTTTGTAATAAGCATATAATTATCCAAAGACGATGTTGTGCTGGCGGATGGTTAACAACTAGCTCTCTAGGGAAAAGGCCATGATTTGCAGTGTTGGCTGATGTTCATAGTGTGAGTTCTTCCCCCGTGGAGGATTTCAAGGTACTGCCATGAATATGGAGTTGGAGACAGATGTCAAGCTCGGCTGTCCCTAGAGCCAATTTATGAGCCTCCCCACAGCACTGTTGAAACCCATCTTAGATTTGGCTATTTCGAGCAACTTCTTTCTGAAGTGATGTTCCTGCCATGTCTGAATTTTACTGGTGGCGTTAACATTATCCAGCAATTCTAACCAGCCATTCCTAACAGACAACGTATTTTAAGAGGTCAGCATTTTGGTGAATGCTTCTTGGGAATGGGCATTGGTTTTTTCTGGTATCGTTTGGGCTCTTAGTTTATTCAATGGTGATTTCAGACAGGTTCAGGAATTAACTAACTTACCTTTTGTTTACTAGTCCATTAGACGTAGACATGCTAGCTCACAAATAGACTTCTATCTGCTTGCTGGTCTTTATTTTATTTTCAATTTGTAACTAGTCATGTGCTATAACTATGCACCCCCTTCACCTTTGTGACGCTGTTTGGTCATGTGGACAGCTTCTGCGTGTCCATTGTGCCTCCACTTATTTCTGTCTCTTTGTAAAGACAGATAGCTTTCGAGATGTGGCCTGGAGGACCCTCGAAGGAGTGGTGGAAAGCAAAGAATAATTGCAATGACCTACACAACTGAGCAGGGGCTATACGATACAGGCAGATGAGGAAAAAGAATGAGAAACAAAAACAGAAGGTCTTCCCTAAAGATCTATGACTTATATGGTGGGCAAGTTTCAAGGGAGCCCAGAAGATTTCTATAGTCATGAGAAAATATGTAAAGTTTAAAAATAGGAAAACCTGAAAATTAAAAAGCAGTTTAAGCAAATGACACTACCTAAAGCCCTTTTAAAATTCCCCCTTTGAAATCAATCCTTACAGGGATAAATAAAGGTAATTTAAGAGCATTAGTAACAAATGGAAAACAAATCCCACATTCAGCTTCACATTGCTTAAATGTTATATATAAACGAAGCACCAAAAAGAATCAATAGAGTCATTAACCATCTCACCCACTGGGTATGATAAATGATAGATTAGCTTAAATGTGATCAAACTCTTTTTTTTTCCCCTATTCAAAGGAAAGCACTTTTCTCCTCAAGGACCACTTAATTGAATGGTGCTGGCTGGTCTCCCTAACACCCAATTTCCAAAAGTCATTTGAAGTATGGGATTATATAACGCCAATTCTAAGCAAGCAATTTCAGCCCGGGACAACAGCTGTGTACGGAATAGAGCCGCCTCATGCACCCCACCTACATATAATATTGGATGTCTTATCTTCAGCTATTCTGATCCCTTGAAAGTCATTCATTTACTGAAAATGCACCTGCTCAGTTTATTTATGTTTCTTTTTCAATGCAACAAAAAATAGCTAGTTTCACAGCGAACACAGGTTGGTTTGGGCCAAATTGAAAGTATGTCCTGAATTTTGTGAATGGCAAAGTGTATCTCTCAGGCAGGGATAACTGGCAATTCAAGATAAAGTACAATCAGCTTTTCAATCATAGCTTTTTCAATTATCACATCAACTGCATTCGGTTTAAATTGCTACCTGACAGGTAGTGTAGAGATACCTCTCTCAAAAGAAAAGAAAAGAAATTACAATTTAAACCCAAATTTTCAATGTTATTTTATGTGCTATTTGAAAAGTAAATTCAAGCATTTTTACCATGAACCAGTTAGGTATAATATGAGGGACACTTCTGTGCTGGGGTGTGTGTGTGTGTGTGTGTGTGTGTGTGTAAACATTTATTTGCATTTCTTCCCAAAACCAATTCTTACATTTTCTTCCTACATTTTAGAAATATCCATTACTTTGTGTCATTATGTAAATAAAGCAGTAACTGAAAAAGTATTTTACCATTTCTTTCTAACTAGAGAGACTCTGTCTTCTCCCTGAATTTAATTCTTATCCCTTTTTTCCTCCTTATGTTATCAGAATACACAAAGATATATGTTAACTTCTTTAGATACTTCTACTTCTTCCAACATTTTCTTTATTTCTTCCTGGATTCTTTATATTTATTTTTTATGTTTCCTATTTTGATTGTAATTCTATAAAGTAGCATACACTTAATTCTGTAAAGCTCTGAATAGCAATGCAAAAAAAAAGTAATGAAAAATAAATCTTATATTTTCTGATAGCTGCATATTTCTTATGGGTCCAGAATATATATGCATATGTGTGTATGTATATATACACATATGTTCATATGTATACATATACTGTGTTTCTATATCTGACATGCTATATTTAGCTATCAATGTAAAATAATAAACATATTTTTGTGCCATCGTATTCACTAAAATGACAAAAAATCAATATAGTTCATAGCGTTAACAGGCTCTATTTTTATGGACCATTTCCTTTTCTTACAGTTTTTCATACTTTATTTTTTCCCATCTTTATTCCTCTGGGATCTACCTGCTACCCTACCTCTCTATTCACAGGGCACTCTTGAAAGGTAACTGATAACAGGTGGGCCTTACACATGTGGGTGGAGACAATTCCCAGCTCTGTGACATTATGACATTTGTACAATTACGATTGCTCTTTAAGCAGAGAATTTTATTGGTATGTGTAATAAATGTTTATTATTTTATACATAGAAATAGTCTATGAAAATGTTTGAGGAAGTTCACTTCATAGGCCTTCTTGTTCCTTCTTTAACTTTACCATGACCTTGTTCACTTGAAGTTCTTTTATTTCATTTTTTTATTTTTTTTTTATTTCCTATGCTTTATTTCATTTTACTAAGCTGCTAGGGAAAAAATGTGACCTGGACTTTATCTCCCAAGCTGTCAGTTTATTGAATAAAAGGTGGTGGTTTAAATTCAGGACAATCCACTGTTTGACCTCCCATCAATATTCTTTCAATCTCTTTCTCAGAAATTGATTGGGTCAGTTGGACAGCATTTTTTTCCTTACATCATCTTTTATCATGGTAGTTTGACAATCTGTTTATTAATGGACAAAAGTTTGTTGTAAAATTTTACAACAAGATTTTTCAAGTACAGTAGATACATTTATTTCACATGACTAGCTTTATTACGGTAAGCACTTCTACATTCCTTACAGTTTTCATGGTAGAAAAGTGAGTCAATACATTTTTTAATATGTTTCTGGAATCAGGAATCTTCTTTCAACTCCCATTGATTCCACAAGTATAAAAGTTTGAGATGATAAATGTTTTATTTATTTTTATTTTTGAAGGCTACCAGTTGCTCTTATATTTGCTTTTATAATGTATTACCTGAGGTTATGTTACTCTCCTTGTCAGAGCAACTGTACTTATGATTTTAACAATTGTTTTTTTTTTAATATTGACAGCTGGTTGTTACAGTATCACAATGACAAATCAAACCAACTTAACTTTATTAATAAACTGATATAATAACACCTTTTTTTGTACTATGTGAAAATACCTATGATATCCAAGAGCAACAAGCTTTTCTGAGAATATAATTTGCTATAGGCAGTTTTGTTCAGGACTTTTATCTACAGATACACATCGGCCTAGAAAGTAAATATTTTGGTTGTATTATATGGTACCAAATAGGCTTTATTCTGAACTGCACACTAACCTACAAGATGGTCATTTTTCTCTTAGAAAATAGGCTGGTTTTCCCAGTGGCAATAAAAATTTCTGTCCTGTGACTTTTTATACTTAAGTGACTTTTATATTTGGCTATCTATGATAGCTTGTCACTATTAATAGAGAAAGTGGACCTTAACCATTATTCTGCATATTTATTGTTTTTCATGTCAATTATATTATTTTCTTTTTAATATAAGAAGACTATATTAAATGTTTAAAAAGCCTGTAAAACTAATCAAATTAAGTTTTGATGCTTTTAAAGGAGCTACAAAGCTGTAATATTACCCATTTTTTAAAAATGTGTGATTAGGTTCACATAGTCATTCCTTCTATCAAAATTCTATACACACACAAGCGAGAAGAAAGGAAGAGAGAAAAGGAGGGAGGGAGGAAGGGAGGAAAGTAACTGTAGCGTGGGAATGGAAGAGGAGGAGAGGGACTTGGAAGGGAGGAGGGCCAGGAAGAGGAGGCCAAGGGAGGAAGGGCGAGAGCTCTCAGATGTCTAATCTAATCCTGATTTCTTTCACGCGAACACATGCGTGCCTTTCAAGACTCAGTGGCTGATAGTGCCACTGCACTGGAAAACAGTTTAGCAATTTCTTATTAAAAAACCTAAATGTCGATTACTTTATGCCTCAGCCCTCCTGGACATTTATCCCAGAGAAATAAAAACTATTTTTACCCTAAAATCCGTACACAAGTGTTTATAATGGCTTTATTCTTAATCGGCAAAACCTGGAAGCAACCACAATCTACGTGAACTGGCCAACGGTTAAAGGAAGCCTAGGGGAGCCATCCATGGGATGCTACACAGCAGTTAAAAGGGATAAGCTTTTGATACACAGGACATCCTGGATGAGTCTTAAGAGATCTATGCTGATTGAAAAAAGTCATTCTCAAAAAGTTACATACTGTGTGACTTCACTTACAGGACAGTGTCAAAACAATAAAAGTATACCTACAGAGAACAGGTTAGTGGTTGCTAGTGGATAAAGACAGGTGGGCAGGGGGAAATGGGTGTGGCTAAAAAAGCAACGTGAAGAGGTTAGAGGGATGGAAACGTAGTTTTTTATCTTGCCTACATTAATGTCAAATCCTGTGTGTGACATTGTACTATGTATAGCTCCCAAGATGCTACCACTGGGGGAAACTAGGTAAAAGATACAATAAATATTCCCACATTATTTCTGAGAACTGCATGCAAACACACAAATTATTTCAAAATAAAAAAGTTAATTTAAACATATCTAGCAAACACAAATTTAGAGCCCCCTAGCTTCGCAGATTCTAACAGCGGAGGCAGTAGAGCGTTAAGATTTTGCAGTGGGATTCAGGATGACTTTGGTTATGATTTACTAGCCTTCTGAGGGCAATATTTTTGCAACAAGAATATATAACAACTAAATGGCATAATAAATTAGGTATACTTGTGATAGATGGAAAGTATGACAATATCTTTATTTTCTAATTGTGAAATACAGTATGCTGTTATCATTTTTATAATGGTCAGTCACTTACCTACACATGTACATATTATACTTTGGCACATTTTTCATTTTGGGTGTTTTCTCATTCACTATAATATTTTATACCTCCTTGTCTTTGCCAGAATTATGTACAGTTAAAGAGACTATTTTTCCCCCTTAGGACCTACAAAATTATAGTAAGAAATTTGAGTGCTAATGGAAGATGTAAGTTTATTGACAAGTTTTGCTACCAAGTATCAGGCTGTCAGGTAATTTTTATAATCATATTTAATCATTTAAATACACATTCTTAACATAAATTTTTAACATTAATAAATAGTTTAGTCTTATCCACCACAAATTTAAGAATGAAGGTACATATTCTTAGATGTTTGATTTGTTTACATTAATTTACTACTAATGCGAGGATGCCTGTATACTCATTAAATATGAATTGTTAAACTTAGGGCTATTTCTGACTCCCCTATTATGGTGTTAAGGTTTATGTTGAAGGCTTAGCCTATTTTCAAGTGCCAAATGTTGCAGATTACAGAGATTGTCCTCTAGTCATTTTTTCCTTGTCTCCATCAACCAATTAAAGTATTTATTCATAATTTCTATATTTCCTTAATGAAAATATTCATACATAGTTACCATAATTCTGGCAATATGTAAACTCAGCAAATTTTTATTCCATATCCTTCAGTCCCTTTTTCCCATTTTGCAGGAAAGATGTGTTTCTTTAAAAATTCCAGCCTCTATTAATAATAGTCACAAAGCTCAATGGAAAGATTATTGGTTACTATATTGTGTTTTCCATCAAGTTCCCATACATGTGCTGACCAAAAGTATCCACGTAGGAACAGCAACATTGGAAACAAAAATCTTATATTTGCCCACCATCCAGGCTGTGTGCACTCTAAACAATGGCAGAAAGTTCTACGAACGAATCTCGAAAAGGTTACATGAGGAGAATATTGCAGAGGCCCCTGGATCCACAAATGAGCATCTTCCCGCACGTACAAATAAATGTATTATGAATTATAAAACAGGGACTGCAGAAGGAGGAAATTAATTGGTGCAAAGTGGACTGTGAGTCTGCAGAAGAGTTTCTGAAAAGCATGTATAATTATGAGGCCATATTATTAATATTTAATGAATAAGATCATAACTCATCACATCTTTCTTCTGAGCCAAGCAGATAATCTCACCACCTGGACAGTCATACTCATCTGAGTCCCAGAAAGAAGGAAAATCTACTGAGGACTGTGTCCTACGGTGCTTTAAACCGTTGACCATTTTGTAAGGAGTGGACTTCTTCACAAATGAGAACATTGGTGCCTAGACAATATTTTTACATTGTAAACAGCTCCCACTAGCACTTGAACATGAATAACAGTATAAGTAGCCTCATGTCTTTCATGGTATTTGGGGTGATTTGGGGTGTTTACTACTCAGGCCCCCTCACTCCCTTTGCATGCATAGACATATGCACATTCCTTAAAAATAGCTCCTTCTATTGTCTTAGGTTTCAAAAATTTCCATTCATTTACAGTAAGAATGTCTCTTTTGGAACATGAGTAAGTGAAACATCATCTCACCATACATGTACTTGTGAGAAGGAAGGCTGGCAGAGTTTCCCATTTAAAAACACGAATGCAAATCAGAACATTCTAATATTGTAATGGGGGCACATGCAAAAAATAAAGATCAGTCAGAATCAGCAAAATAAAGCAGAGAGAGAAAAACACACAGCATATGTTATAGTATACGTAATTCCAGTCGCTGGTATACTTGTAATTACGTGTATATGCAACCCCTGTGCGCAATTGGTTACACTCAGCGGCAAACAGCAAGGTAAGCAACTTTTGTCGTAAAACGCAGCTCGACATCATAAAACGGAAGTGTGGGATGGCGGCGAGCTGCATAGCCTGAAACAACAGAGGGAAGGTCAAGTGCAAGTGCATTGGCGCAGCAGCAGGGGTGACCTCCTTCCTGCATTTGCTTCAGCGAACGCTGTGCGGGGGGCAGGGGGGGCGGTGCGAGTAGCTATCCCTGGAGAGTGACCAGGAAATCTGGGGACGGGGGGGCGGTGGGAGGAGCTATCCCGGGAGAGTGACCAGGAAATCTAATGCCCACGGAGGGGCAATGCAGGGCGGCGGACACACCGCGGGCAAGCTTCCAGGGCTCTCTCGGGCCCCCGGCTGGACACAGCCCATCTCAGCGACCTTTGGGAAAGCGGAAGACATAGAAGGACCTCAGAGAAGCCCGGAATGGTGGCGGATGGAGGGCGGCCCCGTTACAGGACGCCTGGGGGAGGGCGCGTGGCAAGGACCGGGCAGGTACCACGTGACCTGGGGCCCCCCTTGCACGTGCTTCACACTGTCCCCACCTTCTGGTCCCTCTGCGGGACAGTGGGTCCAACAGCACTGGGCGGCGCAGGGGGGCTTCCCCTACAGGGAAGACGTGTCATTTCAATAGCAAGTCTTGTTTTTCCTCAAGAAATAAAATTGAGTGACTGTCCCCTTGTCAGCACAAAGCAATCAGGCAATCAGGCAGACCGAAGCCTGCAGCCCAGGGAGCCCACCCGAAGGCTGAAACCCCGTCTGTGTGGACAGGCTCTCTGGGCGGCCTGGTCAGGCACTGGGAAGCCTGCTGAGGACATGCTGGGGGAAGGCAGGCGGATGCAGGCTGAACAAAACTGACATTTCAAAATCCATTTTTCTCTTGAATTTTCACTGACCCTTTGTTTATTTTTTCTCCCATATGAACTCCAAATTAACTCATTAAAATAAGAGTGTGGCTTTTCTCATTTCAAGAAGACAATGCATTGAAAATTATTAAATGATCCTTTAAAATTGATTTCTCATATGGATTAATTATAGTAATGGCTGCCATTGAATGATTTCGTATTAGGTGTCCAGAACTAAAACTAAGGTCTTCACAAAAATTTGTGTATTTTAACCTTCATAATACTCCTATAAAATAGATACTATTAATTCACAAGCTTAAATGAAGAAAGTGAGATGAAAACAGGATAAGGTAACTTGGCCAAGGTCACATAGTTAGCTAGTGGCTCCTCAACATTACACTGTAGTGATTATCTAAATAAATAATAATAGACTTGTAGGGATCCCAACATACTAAGTAAATTATTTGATATTTTGACTAAATTTGATAAATTATGTGGATTTTACTTGAATATCATTCAACATATTGTAATAACTAACCACAGTAATTGGAAACATACTTTATTAGGACACTTGGGGGACAGGGTAATAACTTGACACATTCTATGATGAGAAAACAGCACCCGTTAATGGGTAGGAGATCTGAGTTTTTATTCAGAATCTCAAATGTGATCACCAAAGCCCCAGACCAAACTTCCCGTTCTGCGAAAGAGGAATGGTCCTATTTCTTCTTGATTCTCAACTTCACGTTAATACTATGGAAGGAGTAGTCCATTCAGTCAGGTATTATTATTGTGCCAGTGCTGTCCCTTACTATGTGAGATGTATCTGTTCATACAACCCGGGCAGCTGGGACCACCACCTGTTAACTAACTTCAAGCACCATTTAATTAGTCTATGTTGAAGTTACCTTATGCTTTGACTGGAAGGGAGTGGTACAGTAGCAGATGCTAAGCACAATGAAAGAAAAGCTGTTGAATGCCAGGGCAGAGTGGGTGGAGAGAATAACAAAAAAATGTCAACAGACGGGGAGAGCCAGAAATACTAGTAAAATGGACCAGAAGTTAATGCTCACAGATGAAGGTCAAAGGAGCAAATCTCTGCAGATTCAATTCTGTCCCACCATGGTATCTGTCACATCAGATGTTATTGAGGATTGGATTTGAGCATTTAGAATAAATGCAGAATTCAATTGGACAATTGGATTAGTTTCTAATTATATAAAAGAATAGTCAGCACTTATTATTTCCATGAAAACCTCCATGACTTTCCTAGACCGAACATTCAGGCATCAAAGAAAACAACATGTTGTCATGATGCAGCATGATTTTCCCAATTACTTTAAGAGCTCTACTTTGTCAGCGTTTCCACTAGAAGAGATCTGGAAGCAAATGGTTTTAAAATTACAAGTACGTCTCCGTCGATAGAATGCTTTCCACACGGAAAGCACTTTATCTTGTTTTGTCAAATTAAGTTGAATTGAAATGAGTTAAAATCTGCTTCTGTGATATTTGCATTCTTTAGACTCACAGGCTTATCCATGAGTGTATTTACCTTCCTTTCATTCAGTAGTGTTTTTTATGTAAATGAAAATAGTTTTTGTGTGTGTGTGTGTGTGTGTGTGTGTGTATGTATGTGTGTGTGTGTGTGTGTGTGTGTGTAGCTGTGTCATTGATGTTTTTGCTTAAATATGTGTTAGATCTCTACTATTTACTCAGATTTCACCAGCTTGGTGTAACTGAATAGATACCAAATTACCTCAAACAAAATTGTACTTGAGAATTTTCATGTCATTTTTGCTCTGTGTTTTTTCAGAATTGTCACATTTTTGCAAATTCATAATTAGAATGTGGTATTGGCGAACCAAATAATAATTCTGATTTTATATCACTTGAGTTTCAAGAGCAACCTCTCAGAAAAATGCAGTTCCTTCACAAATTAGGTTATAACTATATCTGTATCCGAAAGTACTCAAATTAGAGCTCATAGAACCAAGATGCATCCACTTATCTGGCGATATTTAAATACCATTCTTGTTTATTCATATCACAACTCTTTCAGTTTGAGAATAATCACAATTGATTACATTTTCCTTCATATCCAGTTTGTCATAGGTGTATAATTTTAAATATATATATATATAATTTTACATGGGGAATGGAAAGGAAGGAAGATATTCTGTCAGAGATAGTAATATCCCCACATGTAGGTTTGAATTCTGTTTATAGTGATTATAATTTTAGTGATTATAACAAAGTCCTAAGTAAGAAACTAATTGATTCATTATTTAAGAAAAGCTACCTTCATCTTGAACTCATGACTCCAGCAAAACTCTGCCTCCATGTGTCATTCAATCATTGAACAAAAATATGTTGATCACCCACTCTGTTCTTAGCACTGTGCTCAGGTTAATCATATTAAATGAGTAAAACATGACCCTATTCTAAATCAACTTAAGCTTATACCAAAAAATACATTCTGGTTGTCGAAGAATAATTTTAAAAAAAGGAATTATCCAAGAAAAGAATATGAATTAATTATCTTATTATTATTTATTAGCTTGATTTTGCTTAGTAGTTTAATAGTTTGGTAGTTTAATCCTCAGTCTACATATTTAAAAGTATGTGAGAGAAGGCTCATTTTACTAATAAATGTCTATATTAATATTGTGTATTTCTTACTTAAACACAACCACTTTATTAACTATACTTTATTTAACCTCATCTATAAAAGGAGATAGTGATGAAGTCCTGGTGATATGCTTAATGGAGCTAAGAAATAAATTTGTGATGTCATTAATATCTGATCTTATTGTTCAGTGACTAGGAAAGAATCACTAATCTGGTGTCCCATTGCTTACATCCAGCTCCTAGAATCAGACTGATGGGTGAAAAAGAAGGCATGGGGTGCAGTGAAAAGAAAAGGTGCTTTGGGGTCAGGACTCATTTGGAATCAAATTTCAAATACACAATTTACTAGTTTCATGACACAGGCCAAAGAAATTCTTTGAGCTTTAGCTAACAGCATCTGCAAAATGGTAACATCAATAATGGGGATCATGATCTCGATAACAATGCGGACCATGACAGAACTTTAAGAATTACATGTCCTAAATAAATATGTGTGTGTGTGTGTGTGTGTGTGTGTGTGTGTGTGTGTGAGAGAGAGAGAGAGAGAGAGAGAGATGTATTTTATATTAAATAAAGCATTATGCAAGTATTAGTTGTGATTACAATTAGTACAGTTTTCACTTGTCTTTTTTCACATTTGATTTATTCGGTTATCTAATCACCTAACCCAGAAAATGAGAAAAAGCACTATCATATATTTTGAGATCCTTGTATAATATCCATTTCTTTTTTTCATTTAACACAATCCTGGTATCTCCAGTCATGGCTTCCAATTCCTACTCTATCACAGAGGTTATTTTAATTTGGTGAGACACCAAATCACTCTGAATTTGTTTTCTCTCCTCTCAACAGTATCGGATGAGAAAGTCTTCAACTTTAAGAAGAACCATCTACTCAGTAAACATGTTATTTGAATACATATTTTACATAAATTCTAATATTTTAATTTATTTTATCTAAATATTTTCTATCATTATCCACATGGATCATGATAGTTACGGGTTTTTTTTTATCTTTGAAAGCAACATAAGGAAGCAACCTTGATTTTCCTTATAATAGCAAATTTGGGAATGGCTGTAACACATTGTTTTCTATGTTGCCATATTGCTGCTTTAAAAAGACAGATTTCATTACACATTTTCTCGCACAATTTTAGAACTTGATATATATTTAATGTTCTATAGCATAGTGCTCGCTAAAACATCACTCAGCTCTCATTATAAATGAATTGTTGTTTTTGCTTCATTCTCTGGCTTCTGTAAAATGCTCCCTAAAAATACCGACTGATGGTTTTCATTTTTCCTCTCCATGACCATAACATAACTCTTATTTCTCCCCTTATTCCCAATTCAAAAGAATCGGGCAAATAATAATGTCCCCTCCACAAATATTTTAACCATACATGATTAAAGCAGAAGTTTGAATTTATCTTTAACTTGAGCTTGTAGAATTATGACACAAGTTTAAAGCTTCATACACATAGTTTGCGTACTTAATTTGTAATTCATTGCCCAGGTTTCTAATTAAATGTTCTCAGTACTCCATTTAAGTACCCATTCCTAGCATTCCTCTTGATTAGTAGGAAAGAATCAATGAGAATTGATCGAATTTGTAGAACACAGTTCTCATATTGATAGTAGTTTATATTCATTTGCTTTTCCCTAATCTTTTATTAATGATCATCTTCAAAATGTCAATTCATGCCAAAGCTCTGCACAGTGATCATGCAAATGTATAAAGAAACTGGCTTGACAATTTACAGTAGGGCAAAAGGCAGAGCTTATTATTTTTAACATGTATTTATGTAACTGAATATAACAGAAAAGAAGAGTAAAGATGAAAACTAATATTTTGAGGTATGAATTTCAAACCCACTTAAAACTAAATAAGTGAAACTGAATTTCAACCACAGACATGTTTCTCTTATGCCTCCACTTTTCCGTGCGGTAACACTGGTGCCATAGCCTGATGAACCACCTAGAGAAATGTGGCCTGACTGCTAGTACGAACACTGAGTCTTCATGCTGCAAACATAGTAGCAGCTAGTTCAATCATTTCACCGGGGAAGGAATGGTACTGCATGAATTTCACTGCTCAGTTTCTGCTGCTCAATATAGAGAAAGCTTAAGACCATCAGTCTTCATCCAGTCTTTTAGTTTTCTTTTCATGTTTTTCAGAATAGATTATAATTGTTACTAATAGCAATTATAACATTTGGTTTAGTTCTTCTGTTGAGACACATTTCTTTTCTGAGCATTTGAAAGTAAGGTAAATCTTAATCATTCCACATGTGTATCCTGAGGATACCTTTGGAGGGGGTAGTTTTTAAGCTGGGTATTAAATCTTCATTGAATCCAAGCTAAGCATTGTCAGCACAAATGTTTCATGGGTGATACTGTATGTTGTGTCACACAATTGTCTTCCCACCCTGAGTTACCCACTATTGGTGATACTAAGTTTGATTACTGAGTTCAAGCAGTGCCTGCCAGCTCTACCTATTATAAAAGTACGTTTCCCCTTTGCAGTTAGCAAACAAGTTCTGGGGTGATACTCTGGCACTGTGACATATGCTGTCCCCTACCGTTTTTCACCTAATAGATTTAATATCCATGGATGATGCTTGTCTAAATTTATTATGTTCCCAGAGGTTGCAATACAATGATTCTTCTAATATAAAGTTATGTTTTGGCATAGATATTGGGGAAATCTCAGTGAAGTTATTTATACAAATTAATAAGTATCAAAATTACCATCCGATTTACCATTAAAGAAAGTTATATCACCTTAAATAAATGATTATATTTAAGGATAAATTTCCCTGAAAGATATAATATCCATTGTAAAGGAAGCCACAGAGCTTTATTTCTTGTCATTGTTGTTGCTTTCTTTTATTAAATTTACGAAAGACTATTATAACTTGGCCCACTATATATTATATAAATAATGTGTATAGTATGGTTATGTATAATATTATTACATTATATCATCTTATATACTATAAGTTTAAGCTTGCCATAAACCCCTTGTATATAAAAATAGAACCATGTAGCAAAATCTACTATAAACAATGCGCCTATAGGCCAGAGTTCAGTTTTAACCCCAGATACTAACATTTTAGTGAGTTAGAAAATATTAAGAATATAATACAGCGATTACTTTCTTAACCTAGATGGGGGATATAGGAAAGGAGTGGGTTGAAAGAGATGGCAAGTTCAGTGTTTCGTGAGAGAGCGTGTACGGTTTCCTGGAATCCACGTGGAGTTGAACAAGCAGTGGAGGTAAGATTTCGTTGTTGGTAGCACATCTCATTAAGAAATGTGGAAGTTGCATGATTTTATAAAACATAGTTGAACCCATGAGCCTCAGTGAAGACATCTACAGAGAGCATGACGAAAAGGGAGAGGTCTGGAGCCCGAGGAGACAGAAGCCTTGAACGAGTGTTGGGAGAGAGAGGGCCTTCCTAGGTGAGGTGTCAGTTCTGCGTGGCCACACTGATTAGAATTGGAATCTAAAAAACAGCTCTTTCGAAAAACCTAACATAAGAGAGAGCACAATTATAAAATTGGAATTGATTGCCTTAAAAAGCAATCAAAGCCAAATGGCCACTAAATTCAGAGGCATCCACCAGGGCTGTCCAGAAAGTATCCAGCCATGTAATGTGAAAAATAGAAGCATTTATGGCTGGGTTTTTTGTGGACAGCCCTCGTGTATACCTGATGGAAGTTTATTGTGAGACGAGCTGATGTAGTTCTAAACCTGAATATCTGTGATTCAATAATTCAAGATTTCCTTTTATGTTGAAAAATATGGTTGATGGGTTGTATGAATACAGAGAGTGCAATAGCATTCGAGTTTATTGATAGCAAGTTTGTTTGTTTTTTTCTAACTATGATACAAATGCAATTTTTGTATTTTCAAGTTGTTTCAGATTGACAGCCTATCAAGTAAGATTTGCATCCTTGATTACCATCTGGTCATTAATTCATTAATTATCTTAAATATATTTAAGGCGGGACAATGTTGCAGGTATAAGGTGGTAGATGCATCAGTGTGAGGCAGAGGGCCAGGCGCTCGGGAATTCACAGTCTAATGGGGACAACAGGTCCATAGAACTCTAGCAAACACAGGGCTGGTGCATCTAGACGAGACGGTAGCTTTCACCAACCACAGCCAAGGCTACTCCAATTCAGGTCTGAATGGCCCTAAAAACAGACTTGGGGTCCAAGAAGAGCTCCTTCAGACATTGGAAGCCCTAAATAATCTCTTGCCTCATTGTTTTCTAGTCCGTGGCTCGCACAACCCATACTATTTAACAAAAACTTTAAATAAATGCGTTTTGGTCTCTTTTTGAATTCATTCTCCAGCTCACAGTGAGTCAAGTGATCATTTCCTGTTATAATTATCTTGTGATAAGAACTGGGTGGAGGGACAAGAAAATAAAATGAGAGAAGTTAGTAAAAACTGGACCTTTTCTTTCCTCTAGGCCTAGCCTATTGCTAATTAAAGGCAGTACTAGTTACATAGAGTGAGCCGTGTAGACACGGTAAGATTCCCTGAACAAGGCAAAGTCTTTTCTTTCCTGAGACTAAAAAGGGGCCAGAAAGGTGATGGGTGGGAAGAGGGAAGCAAATTTAGAAACCACATCGGATGTTAGACATCGGTGGAAAAGCTACTTTAAACAGATCTGGTATCTTGTTTCATATGATAGCTGACTTCCTCCCCTTGACTCCACGGCTTTTGTAATAATGTCCCCATCTCAGGGCGGGTCCAGTAACACCGCGTGCACAAGCTTTCTCCCAGAGCCTCACGGTACTGTGATTTAATTCATGTCCTGAATGGGGATGGATTTTTATTGTCTTTTTAACAGAGCGATTAGAAATGTCTGTGTCCACATTAAATCAACCATTCCATCATGAATTAAAAAGTAATATTCCCTTCAGAAAGGCATATTTATTACGAAGAATAAGGAGTCTAAAATGAAAGTCCCCCTAAACACATTGTGTCTTTTAAAACAAGATTGTGGGTAAACAGGGAATGTCCCCTTCAAAGCCCTTTGAGAACATGTGAACCAGCACCTTCTGTTTGTCTCCCCACAACAGCCTCTTTATTTGGGGAATCTGCCTGAGCAAAGTTACTTACTTCGTGGCAGAACCCTGAGCTAACGCTCCCCCCAAATATGCAGAAGTGCCTGTCTCCCTTTCTTTCTCGTTGATGTGATTAAAACTCCGACCTCAACAACTTGTGCATACAAATAAGTGAACAGGTTGGAGGGGTAGCAAGTGGGCCCTTTCATTGCTCTACCGCTTCCAGAGCTGATTTTAAGGCCATGACAATGGCCATGTCTGGAAAGGCGAGGATAAATAGAGCAATAACAAGCATTCCCCCCCTTTAGTCTGCTCAGATCCGAACCTTTTTTTTTCCTTCTTTATTTGAGCTCCATCAGGTTAATTGTGTGACATACGGGGCGGGAAGGCAGGGGGATAGAGCGAATAAACACGCTACACACAACATGCCACAAAGCAGACTCACGTTAGACATTTTATCCTCTTTAAACCTGTCTAAGTCGGCCCTCAGTCATCTCTAAAAGCCATGTGAGGAGCGAGCTGTGTCTAAGACAAAATGTGTTGACCTAGCTAAAACAACAAACAAGACACACACACACACACACACACACACACACACACAACGAGCAGGCGCACAAAATTAATGACCCCTGTGATGTTTCTAAAGGCCATTCCTGCGTGCACCCGCTGCCTCATGAAAAGGTGACATATTTTCCTCCCAAACAGCTGTGCTTCACCACTCAGGCCGAGACATCCTCCGTCTGTAGATGCTGTGAAAGGTGCTAAAAAGCCTGCAGAGCACCGCAACTTGCATGACCTATGACTCTCTGATACTCGATTTAGGGGCTGCTCACTTGGGCTTTATGGTGTTCGTGTCTGCTCATCAGCAAGGGCGCTGGAGGCTCCGCTCGTATTTGTCTCACGCAGAGAGGTGTGACACGCGGAGTGACCGAGCACAGCGAGCTTCGCCGTGGTGTCCTGGGCTTCTCTCTTCCCTGTTTGTGCTGCAGCTCAGCTTCTGGGTCCTGGACCCTGAGCGCCAATGTGCTCAGCCACATGTCTAAATGCTTGCATGGATAAATGACTATGTATTTGAGAACAAACCATTCTTGTACTCAAGAAAAATCAGAAGAGATGAATACGAGCACTTCTCTGCATGATTGTAATGGAGAAGCGCCCCAGCGGTGTGCAATGCTGTTTGCATATCCGAGCCAAAATGTGCAAAGTTGCGTGTTGTTTTTACTCACTCCTGCTTGTCAGGAAATGTCTCAGTCCTTCCAGGGGACAGATGCTGCCTTCTGAAAGGGGTGAGGTTGCACCACTCTCTTCACGGCCGCTCAGAAAAAAAAGTATGACATTTTCATCAGCCACCCTCTCCTGTGACAAGACCCTATTTTCCCCCACACCCATCTGAGGTACAGTCCCCGGAGTCTGTAATTGGCAGGAGACGGAGCGATGATGGGGAGTGATCGCAGTCAATAGCTTTGATTAACAATAAGGTGGAAAATTAGCAATGCTAGCATTCAGCCACCCTGCCCTCTCCTCCTCCATATGCTCCCTCAGAGCGCAGGGGCGGCCTCACAGGGCAGGCAGAGCCCTTCCACAGCTTTGAAGTGCAGCAAAGGTGCAGGCAGAGCTGAGCATTAGGGAAATCAAGGAGGAGAAGTAGAAACCGAGAGCCATGATGCGGAGACCTTCGCCCAGCTCCCTGTGTCGCAGGAGGGGCGAGGAGGACGTGTGCTGCGTGTTGTCCCTGTGTGTGTTTCTGTCACATGTGGATTTACTTGTGTCTGGACATGCTGTGATCGAAATGGCAACTACTGTTTCTACTGTGACCCCATCAGCAGCTGTGGTGTTGTTTTCGACAGACCCTGAAGACCTAGAGAGGGGAAAGGACCACGGGACGCCCATCCCCACCTCTGATAACGATGACAATTCGCTGGGCTATACAGGTAGAGTGCTCCCCAAATACTAACGGCCCATTCCTCATAAAATGCCTCCACCTCCATCCATCATCAACCACCTGTGTAAAATGATCTGCTCCTCCCTGTTTCCAGCTAACAACCCATCAACCTCTTGTCCTCATTGTCCACACTTCATTCTTCAGCGGGGACGTCATTTTGCTAAAGTAAACATTTTGGGGCAAAGAAATGTTGACACGAAAACTGCATGCATCCTTGATGTCTGTGTTTAATGTGAATGAATGCTTTTCCCCCTGCAACTTTGATATTGCTAATATGTCTAGGAGGATATTTTCTTCGAGATTTAACATGTGACTACATTGCTATCAAAACAGTTTTTTAAATGCTACTGATTGGGTTTTTAAATCATCTGTGCATTTCTTGGTTACACTTGTAGTCTTAGGAATAACAAAAAGCCAACCCTTAACAAGAGTGATGCAAATCATCATTCCAACTGCTGTCTTAGGATTGTGTTTGCATGACTTGTTACCTCATCCTCAAACTACTTCTTTAAAACATGCATGTGTATACCACCATCAAAGTAACACATGAACTAATTGAATGGGTTGGAAATAATGCATATTATAAATGTCTAAGAATAACCATCCTGGAAATAGGTAAATGTTTCATACAGAATTTGTAAGTATAGTTATAATTATAATTGCATAAGTTATGCATCTAACTCAGATACAATTTGACTAAAACTTTAGATAAAAGCAAAGAATAAAACTTGCTTTATACCCCATTGAATCAGATAATGACGTGGTAGGTAGGGGTCTTGCAGGAATAGCAGCTATTTATTATTTTCATTAGTTCTTATTAGCACAGTTCTCCATAACATTTGCTGGGCCATGGGCTGTGGAAGTTTTGTGTGCATGTCTGGGGGGCAGGGGTTGTCATCAGAGATAATGAAGAACTCTTGTGTTTCATTACAGTCTTACAGATGACTGTGTTAAAAAGAAATCCAATAGACACATTCACTTCAGCATAAAATAATAAACTGGTACTTTCGAAGCATCCTATCTTAGATAGAATTGGCTCCAATATTATCCCTCATCTACATAATTTTGGTGACATTGTCAGGGGGTTCCAGAAGCTCGGCTAGAATCAGCGTTGTAAATGGCCTTTCTTAGTGCCACAAATACCAAGGAAGTTCATGGATATTTGCAAGGACGAATCCAAGGTTGTTTCCTTCTCACGGGGCTTCTCCTTTGCCCCTGAATCCTAGTTCTGTTCCCCTGTGCTCACAATCCAAACAGCTGCATTGTTTAAACACACTAATGGGGTTTGCTCTTTGTCTTTGATAGATTTCCTGAAAATTACATATAACCAATGCATAAATCACATTGGGGCACGGAATTAAGAGAACTGGGATAACAATGCATTTAAGACTAAATGTAACATTTTCCCACTTTTTCACCCAATTTTTTCTCAGTGTGGTTAATTAGAAGTCAGATTTCTGCTGTTAAACATATTAGATGAATTAATACAAGGGATTAAACATAAAAGTATCTTTATATTCTCTAAGGAAATTAATTCAAGCAGCACATTTCATGTAAAGTGAAAACAATCTTGTGAACACTTTTGTTCCTGAGACTGTAACTGCTTATCTCACTCCAGTACCTAGGGCGGTTTATTCTGTATATTTTGTTTCACTTTATTCTTGATTATTCAGGAACCTCTTTTGTACTAGACAAATTTAACATGCTGTTTGTGTCCCTTTCATCTGCACAGTAACTATTGCTTTGCTCACTAAGAACTCCACTGGAAGCGATAAGAAAAATTAAATAGAGAAAATGTGTTTTGTCTGCTTGATAACAATGACAAAGATCTCATTTGGCTCTGAAGTTGAGGTAATGATACAAGGTATTACTCGAAACTATCTGCTACAGATTTCTCTTTATTTTGTGCGCATGTGTGAAAGTGTGTGTGTGTGTGTGTGTGTGTGTGTGCGCGCGCCTGCATGCATGTGTGAATTTGCTTTATTGTGATCACGTGTAATTGAGTTGATAGAAGCTTTATATTATGTAAATGGTGAGGGAAGCGAGATGGCCTATCTTTTCAGGGACATTTTTGATATATTTAATGTAAACTGTCTATAGGTAAGTATGTGTAGAGTTCGATAACTCTGGATATAGCCGCAAGAACATTGTTAGAGGTAAATTACAAATATTGAACACCTTAGAGAATATACAAAGCAGTTGTCAAATTTGACATGGGTTAGTTGCAAGATAAATTTCTATGAAAGTTAAGTAAATTTATCAAATACTTTTTTGCACACTCAACATGACTGTGCAAATTGTAATACTGGATGTTTATTTTTGAGTACATATTGCTTCTCTTTATTGAGATAATGTGAGAATTTTCTGCTTTCCCCATATATATATATAATATATACGTATATATTATATACGTATATATTATATATGTATATATTATATATGTATATATTATATATGTATATATTATATATGTATGTGCACGTGTGTGTGTACACACACGTGCACATATATATGTTTACATATGTGTGCACACGCACACACACACACACACACGTAATGATTCACAGAGGAGTCTATACAATTCTAGAAAAAAATGTTTTGGGAAATAGGAAACGATTTCAGAAGATGACCAGTTCACTGAAAGTCACATTCCCACACCCCAGTCCTCCCTTTTTGGACCACCACCAGGAGTGCAATTTCCCCTGCAAGCTAACGTGTCATGACGACATCTCTGTTCCTCAAACCATTTGGGACCATCTCTCTTGAATTGACACATCAAACTAGAATCCATGGATTTCACATCATTCACATGAATTTCTTTTTTTTTTAAATCAATGACCTCATCAACCAATAATAATCTCTTATTAATAACAATACTTGTAGCTTAAACCATATACCAACATTGTCTGAGTGATTTATTGAGAGTCCCAGGAAAAAAAATCATAATATAGAGATCAGGGTAGAAGCCTATATTGATTCTTTTTTTCTTTACCATCTCCAGAAATAATATTTAAAAACTACATAAAGTTTGAGAACATTTTGGTCTTTCCCCTACCAATCAATGAATGCAGAGCAATTTCTAAGGTGGCACTGTGGTGTGTTATTAAAGTGGACTTGTGCATTATTTACAGAGGAGTTGCTTTATTTCCTGTTTAACCAAGCATGTCATAAATATTTGAGATTAATTAACTGTTCAAAGTATATAGCCTTTGTGGCAAGAACAAATAAGATGGGGTTTTAAGTCAGCACTATGTCAGATGCACATCCCAAAGAGGTTGAATATTTAATAATCCATGTTTTTTGTTAAAGGAACCTCTTTAAAAAGTACATTGCTTATTGACTTCTGGAACTGCATATGGAGTTGAACAAATATGAAAAAATTAAGTAATATTTCTAAGAATATTTAAATGTCTGAAATATATACATAATCCATGCACAGCTTTAGACAATGACACTAAATGTAAAGAAGTTTGTTGATACATAAAAATTCTGGGAATAATTGGAAGTTCAGGACATCCTGATACCATTCTTAATCAACTTATAGAAAATAGTAATGATTAATTAGAAAATAAATTAACTTTATTTGCTTTTCTGACTACCAAAAAAGTCAATAAATTTGATTCATAATGTCTAAAATACAACCTTTGTCACCATTGCTATAAGATACTATCTCCCATCTTCATAAACCTGTTTTAAGGATTAGCCTCCTATACTTAAAATACCATATTGAAAGAAAAGCTAAATGCAAATTTAAAAATCTTAAAACCAAACAACCATCAGAATTATGTTAGTGTCAATTCAAGTAAAAATCTAGCTATGAAATGTCATAAATTCCAGAATAATTTCCAATAGGGATAATAGAGTCTTCTACCTATCAATACCACCTCCAAGTACAGTTTGAATCTAATTTTGTTTAGAAGAAAACAAAATATATTCACTCTCATGAAAAAAACCATCCAGGACAAAATAGTATGTTTGCTCAGAGGCACATAGGTAGCAACCCCCACACCACGTTTTGCTTCATGTTTTAGAATCTCAACAGGTAACTGTTAAGTGATTAATTGATGATGACGTTAATTCTTCTGTCACTCTAAATTATTAAATGCTTAGCTTCACAATTAAAATAAAACAGAAACTCCATTGTGGCATATGCATTTTTAAAAATAACTAGCAGGGGAGTTCCCTGATGGTGTAGTGGCTTAAGCCTTCGGCGTTGGCGCTGTCAGCGCTGCGGCCTGGGTTCAATTCCCAGCCAGGGAGCTACCCACATACAAAAAAAAAAAATAATAACTAGCATTCATTATCACTTTATGTATGAATGCCGTTTTTCTAAATAATTTTACAAGCAATAACACATTTAATCCTCATAACAACTGACTCAGATGGTGCTATCACTGATAGTGACAGTCCCTGGTATCTGCTTTAATATCATAGGTGAGTAGTAGTCTGAAATTAATTATGCATTTTCCAATTCACAGAGTCTTTAATTTAAATGAGGTTGTGGCTATAAGCTGCATTTGAGCACATAGTTAAAAATTAAATAGGTTAGCCATGTTTCTTCTACATAACAGCACAGTTCTTGTCACCAACATTATAGATCTCTGCTAATTCTCATTTAACATTTGTTATTATCATAACAACTAATGCACATATGTTTTTTTAAAATCAAATTGCACGGACGCTTTAAACAAAAACAAGTAGGTTCCCTGTTCTACCTCCCTCTTCTTGAACCCATGTCCCTTAAACAACCTCTTTTCTTACTCTTTTAGATACTTATGATAATTTCCTTTATATTTTAAATAACATGCATCCACGTATATTTCTAATACTTCTTAGTTTATCTGTTTTAAACATTATCTAGTAAACCTTTTTTCCCATTCTTTCACTATCACATTCTTAATTAAATTAACAGTCAGAGTTTACTTGGATATGACTAAACATGTTGTTCCCGAGGTGAGACTACCACTGCAGAGCCAAGTAGGACACTATAATAGCATTTCCTTCTTTGTACAAGATTGTTCATTTTCTGGAGTTAATAATTAAAGTGTTTAGCTTTCTAAATGCTTAATCATATCTAATGTTCCATCCATCTGAGATTTTTTTCCCAACATCTCTCTCATAAAACTCACCATGGTTTTCTCCTAAATTGAATGATTTCTCTCTAAACTTGTGACTTTTTTCCAATCACTTATGTATAGTAGATCTTCTATTTACTGAGTGTCATTTATTGTTGTTGTTTTTCTGGTTGATCCTCTTATTAATCAAAGTTTACTCTCCAGAAAGCACATCATTGTCTCTTGTTTGTTTTTCTTGATTATGCTGGGTACTGAATGAGCCCTTTTAAATTGGAGAATTATTTATTCCTGCTTTGTAAATTTTTGTGTTGTTAAATTTATTGGGGTGACATTGGTAGTAAAAGTTACATAGGTTTCAGGTGTACAATTTTACATTACATCATCTATGTGTTGTTTTATGTCTTCATCACCCAGAGTCACTCCTGTTTCTATCACCATATATTTGAGACCCTGTCCCTTCTCTCCCACTCCTACCCCCATACCCTTAGATAACCACTAACCACTAATTATTGTGTCCATCAGTTTTGTTTCTTTGTGGCTTTCAGCTTTGTGTTCTACATATGAGTGAAATCATATGGTTCTTGTTTTTTTCTGTCAGACTTATTTCACTTTCCATGATGGTCTTGAGGTCCATCCATGTTGTCATAAATGGTCCTATTTCATCTTTGCTTATGGCTAAGTAATATTCCATTGTGTATATGTACCACAGCTTCTTTATCCAGTCATCTATCAAAGGACACTTTGGTAGCTTCCATGACTTGGCCATTGTGAATAGTGCTGTGATGATCGTCAGGGTAAATGTATCTTTGCAGACTAAGGTTTTCAAATTTTGGTGATAGATACCCAGAGCTGAATTGCTGGGTCATGTGTGATTCTACCCTTAGTTTTTTGAAGAACCTCCACACTGTCATCCATAGTGGTTGTATCAGTTTGCACTCCCACCAGCAGTGTACCAGAGTTCCTTTTTCTCCACAGCCTCTCCAGCACTTGTTGTTTCTTGTCTTATTGATAATGGCCATTCTAACAGGTGTGAAGTGCTATCTCATTGTGGTTTTGATTTGCATTTCTCTAATACCTAGTGAAGTTGAGCAATATTTCCTGTGTCTGTTGGCTAATTTTTTTTTGTAGTGCTCCGTTGCTGTTTTCTCTTGGAATTGCTATTAGTCAAAAAAATGGGCCTCTTAAATTGATTCATTAAGTCTCATATTTTCTTTTCTAATTTCTAATTCATTGTTATTTTCCTTCCAACTTCCTGGGAAACATCATCGATATCTATTGTCTACCAATACTTTTAGAACATTTTTGTTTGTTTATCATATGTTACATTTCTGAGCTTTTGTTTTTATCTGCTGATGGTCAAAGAGCTTCCATAAATCAAAATTTCAAGCCAATTTTCCTGACTTCAGACAACTGCTTTTACTACTATACATCTGCAACTCTTGATGTATAAATAAAGTATTAGAAATACACACAAGATTTATTAGTTTACAGGTGAAGGATCTGAGACCCTTAAAGCTACCATGATGTAACCAAGGCAGTACAGATATTTAGCAGTCAGGACTTAATGAGAATCACACAATCTAAATCCATTTTTAGTTTGTTTGTTTTTTTTTTTAACTTAAAATATGTCACAGAGTTGCTAGGGAATAAGAAAATGTAGAAAATAAACTGCGGAACAAAATAAAATTAACACTACACTTTAGTGGCTACATATATGTTTAAATACTCTATATTTGCATGTAGAAAATAACATACTAATTTACAAGTTTATATAAAATACCTATTCTACTGTCCATGAAATATATGGATAATTATTTATTCATTTACTTAAACTAAATCTAAACACTTAGTGTCTATTCAAGGAAAAGTATTGTACTAGGTACATGGGGGCATAAAGATGTGTACTCTGTTAAGATCAGTACCATACACAGCTCCTTTTTGGATCATCAGATGTAGTGTCCCCTTATTAATGTGCTCTTTGTCACCTTGTGCATCATTAACTTGAACTTAATAGCCACTTAATAGACGTTTCTTAAATTGATAAACTATTTACGAGGTCTGACAATAAAGTTCACAAACTCATCCTAGAAAAAGTTCTACATATCTCATTGCTAAATATCAGTATGGACTCCCCTTGGGAAGCTGTGCACTGATGCCAGCACCTAGTCCACCCTTCAAAGCAATTTTGGAACTCTTTTTCTGGAATGGCCATCAGAGCTGTCATTGTATTACCCTTAATGCCCTGAATGTCATCAAAACAAAATGTGTTTCTTTCAATATTTCCTTTACCTTTAGGTGAAGAAAAAAGTCACTGGGGACCAGATCAGGTGAGTAGGGAGGGTGTCCCAATACAGTTATTTGTTTACTGGCTAAAAACTTTCTCACAGACAGTGTCATATGAGCCAGTGCACTGTAATGATGCAAGAGCCATGAGTTGTTGGTGAAAATTTCAGGTAATTTTCTTCTAATGTTTTTATGCAGCCTTTTCAGCACTTCCAAATAGTAGACTTAATTGAGTGTTTGTCCGATTGGTACAAATTCATAATGAACAATCCTTCTGATATCAAGAAAGGTTAGCAACATAATTTTGAGTCTTCATTTGGACTGACAAAACTTTTTTGGTCATGTAGACTTGGCTGACTTTCATTATGCACTTAGGTACTTTGTTTCAGGGTCATATTGGTACACCCATGATAACATGGCCCAAAACATCATCTTGCCTCTTCAAAAGGTCTTGGCAAATTGGGACTCTTCTTTGCTTTTTGTTCATCAGTGAGCTCCTTTGGAACTATTTTTGCACACACCTTTCTCATGCCAAGATTTTTCAGCTAAGAGTTTCCTATTTCTCTATCATTGTTTACTGGGTCCGCTGTGCTTCTCACAGTCAGCTGATGATTTTGACACACAATTTGACTAATTTTTGCTATATTTTCATCAGTTTTGCTCATTACTGACCACTCTGACCTCTCTTCATCAGTGATGCTTTCTCTTCCTTCAGAAAAACATTTAATTCATTTGTACACTGCCATTTTCTTCATGGCATTGTCTCCATAAACTTGGACTAACACGTCCCCAACTTTGTTTTCACTCTTGCCAAGTTTAACAAGAAGTTTAATGTTTGTTCATTGCTGAAATTCAAGCTCCAACATTATCATGATGGCACACAAAAACACACAACAACAATAATGAACACCACTCAGCAAGACACCGCCACACGTCAACATGAACACAGCTGTGAGACACAGATACACGAAGGTTATAAAACATTATCAAGTTATTTGTAACTTGCTGCCAACATAAGTGCATGATGACAAGTTCCTAAACTTAATTGTCAGACCTTGTATACTCTCTATAGATCTATATTGGAAATGAAATCATAACTCCATATCAGTTTAACCAATTGGGTTCATCTTCAATAGTTCAGAGAAAATATACATATTTTCCAGTTATAAATCTGTTAAAATCTGTGATTTATTTTGAGTGACCTCATATATCAGGTCATTCTGCCAGTTCTCTGAAAATATAAAAGGAAACATATAAGACAAAACACTGGGATCATAGTTTAAATTTATTTATAATTCTCCAAAAGTCTTTTTGCTTGAATTGAGAGAAAAAGGGAAAACAAGCTATTATTTTCATAGTAATTGACAATAAGGAGTAGATGAAACTAGCTCTGTCTTCATGAAATTTAAAGTATCTGGGATGTGAAAGCTTCAAATGAATTTAAGCATTGAAATGTAAATTAAAATACATCTGATAAGAGGTTAATATCCAAAATCTGTTTAAAAATCTCATACAACTCAACACCAAAACAACAAACAAATAATTCAATTAACAAATGGGTAGAGGATATGAATCAACGTTTCTCCAAAGAAGACATACAGATGCCCAATGGATATATGAAAATATGCTCACTGTCTCTAATCATCAGAACAAGGTAAATAAAAACCACCACGAGATAGGACTTCACACCTGTCAGAATGGCCATCAATGATAAATCAACAAACAACAAGTGTTGGCAAAAATGTGGAGAAAACAGAATCCTTGTGTACTGTTGGTGGAATTACAAATTGGTGCAGCCACTGTGTAAAACAATATGAAGTTTCCTCAAAAAAATTAAAAATAGAGCTAACTACCTTTTGACCCAGCAATTCCACTGTTGGGTATTTATCCAAAGAAATCCAAAACAGTAATTCAAAAAGATATATGCACCCCTATTTTCACTCCAATGCTATTTACAATAGCCAAGGCATGGAAATAACTAACATACCCAATAATAGATGATTGGATAAAGAAATTGTGGTCCATGTGGAATATTACTCTGCCATAAAAAAGAACAAAATCTTACCATTTGCAACAATATGGATGAACCTAGAGGGTATTTTGCTAAGTAAAATAAGTCAAACTGAGAAAGACAAATACCATACAATATTTCTGATATGTGGAATCTAATGAACAAAACAAAACAGAACAGACCCACAGATAATAGAGAACAGACTGATGGTTATGAGATGGGAGAAGGTTGGGAAGTTGGGTTAAGGGATTAAGAAGCACAAATTGATAGTGACAAGAGTCCCAGGGATGTAATGCACAGTATGGGGGATATAATCAATAATACTGTAAAAACTATTATAGTGCCACGTGGGTGCTAGACTAAGCAAGGGGATCACTTCAAAAATTATGTAAATGTAAAGGGGTTCCCTGGTGGTATAGTAGCTAGGCTTCAGCGCTCTCAATGCCATGGCCTGGGTTCGATTCCCAGCTAGGGAACTATCAAAAATAAAATATGTAAATGTCTAAGCACTATGCTGTATATCCTGAAACTAGTGTAAAATAGTATTGAATGTCAACTATAATTTAAAAACAAATCATCACAAGAATATAGCACAGCATTGGTAATATAGTCAATATTATCTGATAACTATGTACAACGTCATATGGGTAATAGACTTATTGGGGTTATTACTTTGTGAGGTAGTTAAATGTCTAATCACTATGTTGTTTTGTACACCTGAAACTAATAAAAACATTTTAATGAAAAATAAAAACACAAAGGAGGAAATAGCTAAGTCAAAAAAAAATTGTTGAGGAGTTCCCTGGTGGTGTAGTGGCTAGGCTCCTGCACTCTCAATGCTGCAGCCTGGGTTCAATTCCCAGCCAGCGAACTACCAAAAAAAAATTGTTGAAGTCTAACAATGGGATTCTATGAAAGAATACTTTAGAGTAGTTTAAATTATTTTTTTTAAGTGGTGAAACAAAGAGATAGTTTATTGAGGAGAAAGTACACTCCAAAGAGGTAGGAGCAGGCTCAAGCCAAGAAAGTGACTCAGGAGACTAAGTTATTTTTAAGAATTTAGCAAATTTTGTGTTGTCTTCATTTTATTAACACTAGTTCTATTTCTGGAATTTTTCATGAACACTTTGGAGATTTAAATTATTCCCAAAAGGCATTGACTAAGGCATTGACTACTAGAATTTGGTAATATTTTGTGTGGAAAACTGTGCAGCTAAACATTTTGATTTTCTATGGTGGGAGAAGGAAGCATAGTGTCTGAGCTCATATAAAATGGCAAAACCTTGAATTTTATAGGAAATTTTCCTTTAATTTTACATTCTTCCATTAGAAGTTCAGGTAGAGAAAATATTTTTCATTGATAGTTTTGATTTAAATTTTTGAAATGATGCTTTGGATTTTTTGTTTACTGTTAGACTTATTGGGCTGACACTGATTAATAAAAATTACATAGGCTCCAAGTGTACAATTCTACAGTTTATCATCTATGTGTTGCATTACGTGTTCACCACTCAGTGCCATTTATCCCAAAGTAGCAAATTTTAGAGATGTGTGGATAAATACTCAGGACATACTGAGAAACAAAGTAGGTGGTATCTTTAGGTATCTTGACAATCTTAAGACAGAATATATATGAATATATGTAGGGAATTGTGATGAAAAGTTTTTAAAATAAATTTTAATTAATTTTTAAAAAATAAATAATTCTCATAACATAGTAGATACAAGCAAGCAACTCCCTAAATATCTGGCTAATTCAGTAAGAATCTTCATTGCCCAGCAATTTATGGAAGACAGAATTTTTGCTTGACTCTCTCCGCGTTGACTGCAGAAGCCTGGTTTTACAAAGGACTCCCCACTAACACAGAAAGACATGTCCCAGGCTCAGAGCGTTCTAAGCATTATCTGTCGACAGCGTGATGCTCATCTTCCGGTCGGGAGCTGACAGGGCGCCATCACCTGTCATCTCATTCCCACACTACTCTAGATCCGTCTTGTGGTCCTACACAGAGCATCTCCCACATTTTTGTTCAGGTTCTCCATCTCATAAAACAGGAAATAATATTTGGCAATTCACGGAATTTTTTGGCAACTAAAAGAAAATTGGCTAACCCTATGGAATCCCTAATTTTTAGAGAAAAATTGAGACAATGACCATTTTTTTCTCCTTATGTTCCTTTGTATAGAGTATTCTTTCACAACATAGACATCAGTGCAACTTCAGTTTCTCTCATAAGATTAATACTTTATGGAGGACTATGTAATCAGTGCATAAGCATTTTCATTAAGAGTGAAATGTTTTACTATTAATTTACATTGCTGCAGAGAAACTATTGAATCAGCTACAGGTTGGTACCCCTAGGACAGTGGGTACTACAGTAGGTTATACTGTGGTATCAAACAAAATCACATTTCTATGGCAACATAAATTATGTGTTCCAAGGCAACCCACACCCTGAAAACATTATGACTCATGAAGGCATTACATGGTAGGGGGATTCTGTTCAACATGGTCACTTATGTTCCCAAAGTTAACAGATAATGGCATCTTGACACAGGCTTCCATGATAGCAGCAGCAATAAGAATAATCATAATTTCGTGAATCTGTATAAAAATTATAAGCAGAAAGGTTTATCATTCATCTTGTTGATGTTGTAAACAAGTTTTTTTATTGTTAAATCTATTGAGGTGACATTGGTTAGTAAAAATTATGTAGGTTCCAGTGTACAATTATGTGTTGTGTTAGTGTTCATCACCCAGAGTCAGTTTAAATGAGCTTTTTAAAAGATGGATTATTGAATGTTTATGGCATCTGACATTAAAAAAATCTACAAAAAATTTGAATCATTAAATTGTATCCCTGTGGTACCAAAGAGTGAGAAACAATAATGAACTCACTTCAAAAGCTCCTGCACAAAATCTAAAAAAAAAAAAAAAAAAAAAAAAAACCCGCACAGAAATAATGTCTGCTTTTTATTTACTCAAAGAAAATCACAGAGACCTTAACTCTAACCGAGTATGGAAGTGTAATCCTATGATGGCATTTGGAGGTGGGAGAACTAGAAATGCATGGAGAATACCAGCAATCACTACTAGACTAGCATGCAAGAAACAAGAAATTTGTCATTAGTTCAGAACATAGACCCTTTCCTTGAGGAAAGAAATTCAACTTCCTAAGGCACCCAAATGGTTTTATAACTAAATATGCTGAATATACAGTTTATCATTCCACTGTTACAGAAACCTTTAGTCAATCTTTCCGTCTCAATCACTGCTAAAAAATAGTTTCTTTGGTCAGAGGCCATGTTGTGCATGATAACCTGAAACAGAACAAGGCATACAGTAACTGCAAGGACGGTGGGTCTGGCAGAAGCATAGAGGGAAGGAATAACATTTATTCCCAGAAAGTCTTTTCCAGTGAGGACATATCACTTCTCCCTCCCCCATAACGAAAGGAGTTCAATATAATTATCCTACCACCAAGTTAGCTGGATGGACCCCATTATTGTGCCCTGTGGGACTGCTGGGCTCTCAGCAGTATTGGCAGCCAATCAGCTTTGTTGAGAGTAATACTAGGATCTTTAAGCACATATATACCTTCTCTTATTTCTACCTGGACACATTAATCATGAGCCAACCGTGCAGGCTGTGGGATGGTAGAAGATAATGAATGACACCTAGGTCAGTATTGCCACCTGTTTACTAAAAGCCTCATATGTAACCTGCTCACTTGTAAGTGTTCACCCAGGATACTGATGTCCTCAATTCTGAATTCATTTCAAAGAGTTCATCTCATAGATCTTGCCCAAATTTTCTTGTAATGGATTCTTCAAAAGTCTCTCTTCTAACACCCCCCAAATCCAACCCACCCTTTAGCGATTATTACTATCACTGAATCAATCTAGGTCTCTACCTCTAGTCATCTCTCTTTCTAGGTGAAGAGGACAGCTAGTTGTACCATTCATAGTTCTTCCCAAATCAGGGTTTCCAGTGAGGACATATCACTTCTCCCTCCCCCATGATGAAAGAAGTTCAATATAATTATCCTACCACCAGTTGGCTGGATGGACTCCATGTGCTATTGCATCATATTGGTGGTTCAGTAGACAATGTCCTACATGTCACTCTTGTATGGGCTATTAATATAATGAGACAGTATTCCACTTCCAACCAACACCAATACGTCATGCACAACTAAATGTGTATCAGGCTTAGTTTTTCCCCTGTTGATTGATTACAAGAAACAACTCAGGTGACCATCTGTATGGATTCAGGGAGAGGTGGCAGAGCAGCAGAAGTAGATACGTGGGGGCCATCTGCACGTGGAACATGTATGTGCTTTCGGTGCATGTTTGAGCCTAGTCTTGCTTTGCCTATGACAATTCTACTTGATGTTGGAATGCTGCTGTGCATACCCAGCTTTACGACTTAGAGAATCAAACATCACACAGTTTATAATGATTGCATGATGTGGGGAGGAATGTAGCTTCCCTTGATCAGAAGTTCAATCACTCCTAAACCCACATTGCAAGATAGAAACTGGATTTCAAAATGAGATTAATTTTTCCCCAAAGAAATCACTGCTTCCCTCTAAAGCCCTAGTGGTCCACACAGTGACTTTCCTATCAGAACGTGCCAGAAGCACCGTCGAATCTCCTCAGTCATGTCTCAAGTAACAGAGCTGCTTGTCACTACAAGCCGCATCCAGTTGGACAGACTTCTCTCAGTCAGGGAAGCGGCATTGTGGGTAGTTGGTAAATAGAATGAAAACTGCTTCAAATGTGCTACGTGTTTCCTTCATGGAAGTAAAGACATCCAACAAGCAGACACATGGATGACAAAAATAGGTCAGGGAGCAGCCACTTGTTCTTCAGATGATCAAGGTCCCACAGGAACCAAGATCGAGAGTTGATATGGCCCTTAGGTAAGATAATGATTGGGTACCATCATACCCACCATGTGAACGCAAGACTGTTCTGGTGTTATTTGTCTACCGGAGAGAGAAGAATGCATTTGCCTGAGTAATAGCTGCTTTGATGTGCCAGGGTCTCTGTTGATTTTTTTGTAGTACGGAGACAGTATCTGCAAGAATCTTTAACATTTAAATCTATACCTGACTAAGTTTACAATAATCATTATCATTCGCAAAGACCTATTTCTCTTTGGCATAGACCTGAGGGTAAGTTTAATGGGGATAAGATAAGGACAAACACCCAGTCCTACAATTGACTCATGTTTTCACAGAGATATGGTATTTCATTGACTTTTTACTTTATGAGTAGAGTGGCAATTCTAAGGGCTTCCTATTACAGTAGACTCTCCATTAATTAGAACTCAAGCAACCAGCAACCACTTACAGCTGCTCAAACTAGTCCTTTTGAGTCCAGAGTCTCTGTTAAATCCAATCATATTAATCGATGCAGCTCCTTGAAAATCATTTTTCTTCTGTTCTGATATAGCACATTTAGAATCATAACCAAAGATATTCTCCAGGTTTCCGCTGATATAAATTAGCAACAGCACCCTCAAGCAACAGCAGAAACATGGAAGAAATAATACTACATTAATCCAGCATGGGTACCAGTTGACTGAGAGTCTACTGTATTTAAAAAGTCCTCATTCAATAGGTCAAGGAAACAACGTGTTAACTCTGCCAATCGTTGATTTACCTATGTATTCAACAACTGGGAAGATTGTCACAAGATGGATTTTTGGGTACACTGGCAGATGTACTTAAGGTAAAACTGTCATTTTACTGATGAAGCACATTAGTGTTCTGGATCCCAAAGTATTAGCAATATCAAACAGTGTGCATTTACCCTTCTTCAAATCAGACATCTTGATAAAGAGGCTTCCTTTCAGGAGTCCAGAAATAAAATTAAAGGACATGAATTTAATTGTGTCGCATGGTCTGTTTCCACAGCTACCTAGCTTCTCATTCGATTATAGGGTTCCCCACCTATGCACTGGGTAAGGGCTCACAATCGATTAAGAGCAACTGAGTGATGGACCAGGACTGTCCAACACATTAATCATGTCAGATCTTCTTCACCACAATTAGAATACATTATTTTATTTAAAACTTAATTATACTTTGGTAACATCACAACTATTTCAGTCTTAGGGAGTTGTGATCTCTAAACCACAGCAAAGTATCCTTGGGAGTCCATTGATTACTGTGAAAACCACGCTCTCTTTGTCTCTGGTAGTTAACTGTACCATTTGGTCCAGGCCAGTCCAAGACTCTGACGATCATTCTGAAATCAGGGGGGTAATTACAACAGCAATGCTTCCTAACTTCACCCTCAGCCTACGGAGAACAAATACTAAAATACTTTTCAAGGATGTGGGAGCTGGTCTTTTCAGTATAATATCAAATGCCTTGTTAAAGGGATGGTTCTGTGGGCCCTTTCAGGAGATACAGTTGGAGGATTGGGTGAGTATGTCACAAATGATAAATCCACTCAAACATTTGAATCCCTCCATGTCAGCACTGCCCAATAGAAATATAAATGCACACCCCAGATGCAAGCCACATTATATTTTCTAGAAGCCATATATTTTAAAACAGTGAAAAAAGTAAGCGAAATTGTTTTTAAAATTATATTGTTTAACCTAATATAGAAAAGATATTATATGTAATCAATATATAATTATTATTGAGACAGTTTACATTTTCTGCCCTATTTTACACTTCAAGAACATCTTGATTCAGACTTGTAACATGTCAAATCCTTGATAGCCACATGAGTTCCTCCCTCCCTATTATTCCAAAGACTTCCTGGCATCTAAACCTTCTTCATTAAACACGTTATTTAAAACTAAGTTTTGGTCGATATCAAGCATACAGCTAGAACCACTTACAGCTGCTCAAACTAGTCCCTTTGAGTCCAGAGTCTCTGTTAAATCCAATCTTATTAATCAATGCAGCTCCTTGAAAATCATGTTTCTTCTGTTCTGGTATAGCACATTTAGAATCATAACCATAGATGTTCTCCAGGTTTCCGTTGATATAATTTAGCAAAATCTATTCAGCTTTCTCTTCCTGGGTTGGGTATTGTATGATAACTGTGATCTTTGCTCTGGAGGTGATTAGGAGTGAAAGAATGGAATGGGAGGTAAATGGGTATTAATACAATAACAGCCTCAAAGTTGCCAAGCAAGGCAGATTCAGCATCATCTAATGGGAAGAAAGACCTCTACCTGGGGCATCAGTGGAATTTGGGGGTGGCAGGGAGGCTGGAGTGTTCGAGTTGATCTGAACCCACGTATCTATTCCATTACACTTTTCAGTTTCCTGCACTTTCCCCAGTCCGTGTTCTAAATTTTCACCCAAGGGGCCCCAATCCAGTATTGTTGAGTCATATTTTCAACTGCAATCGCCCTGAGGCTGTAAGTCAAAGGAGAGTCTTCGTGCAGTGATGGTGCCTTGAGCGAATTAATTCAAACGCTGCGTAGTTCACTTCTCTGAGTGATTCAGTGCACTCAGAAGTACGTGGCCCACCCACATTGTCCTTGTATTCTTTAATAATGTCTTAATAGCCTACTGCAGGAACCGTTCAGACCACCAAAGCCTTGCCTCAATTGGCACTCCATTTAGGTGACCACAGGTGATACATCATGGTACTGTTTTGTCACTTTATACTAAAAACAGCCAGAGTCTCATTTTCGAATTACATTCCCATTCCTCTCACTTCAAATCAAGCAGGTGAATTAACAAATTCCAGATTCTCGTCCTGGAGGTCCTGAGGCCTACAACTAGGGTTTACTAAGTGATGTGCCTTTGCTATCAGGACGTATCAAACATTTTGGGAGAAGCTGGAATTGAAGGAATCAGAAATAATTGTAGCTCTTGTAATAAGAAAGGGATTTAATACGGGCAAATAGGTGCTTACAAAAATCACTGAAAGAAGAAAATAAGCTAGGCCTCCCAAATAACCTATAGGATAAATCAGCCCAAGAAGTTCATCAGAGATGCTGTTATAGTCTCAATCAAAAAATGGTATATCCAGAGGGATCATGGATATGAAAATTCTCTACATTTAATGCATCCAAGTCTGCCAGTGAGCTCGTAACTTTATTATTTCTGAAAGTGTAAAATGGGCCCAGTTCACGTGCACTGTGGTAACTTACGCGTAGTGAGAACTTAGCACTGTTTATGTGGCATTACTTCAGATAATCCCCATGACAATGTGGCAAAGTGGGGTTTATTATCTCTATTTTGTAGATGAGAAAATTGGGTCAGAAACAAAAGCCATTTTCTTGATTTGCCATAAGGACCAAATCCAGGGAATCTAGCCTTCTCAGTCACTTCCCATGCCAAGGTAGGGGTTATCTGTAGTAAGCTTCATGTATTATTGATAATTGCAAAGTCAGCAAGTCTAAGCTTTCAAATTACCAGTTATCCAATTAACCCATGGTTACTTATTTAGCCTTTAGTGCTTCTCTGCAGGAACAGGCTAATGAATTTCAGTATAAATGATTGTACAAGTGGGAAACAAAGGTCACGAAAAAAAATGGAAGACTTCATAATAACTGTTTCATAAAGGGCTTTTATTTCCCCAAAATCAATTGTAAAGATTGAGTCTCAGCAGCAGTCTATTTTAATTCTAGTGCTAGTCAGTTGGCTCTAATAAAATTTTTTTAAAAAGTGATGATTATGGCACATCAATTTCGTAAGTTTAAAGCTTTAATTTAAGTGATAAGAGAACCATACATATGTTGTAAAACTATGCAAAACACGAATGAGAATGATTTACTTCAACTTCAAGATGCTAATTATCTCAGGGAAAGTGAAGTATAAAAAAGAAGTGTGCAGCTATAGCAATATCTATAAATTTCTGTTTCTAATTATAAAGAGAACGTAGTAGAAGTATAGCAAAATTTTAATTATTAATGTAATGTATAAATAAATATATTTGTGTAACTTTTGACATGAAATATTTCATAATTTGAGATTAAAGATTTTTTAAGACTAACATGAATTTTTAAGAATTATTGTGATTTTATGATATTTTATTACAAAATGTAGCATGCTTTGTTACATTTTCTCACGTTATTTGTTTTGACACGCATTATCATGGTATATTAATTTCAGGTGTACTGCATAGTGGTTAGACATTTATATAATTTAAGAAGTAATCCACTAACTAGTCTAGTCCACACCGGGCACTATACACAGTGATTGTCATATTACTGACTATATTCTCTCTAGTTTACCTTACATCCTCATGACAGTTCTGTAACTACCAAATTGTTCTCCTTAATCCATTTACCTTTTTCCTCCTGCTTCCCAACACCCCTCCAATCTATCACCCCCATAAATCTAGTACCCATCTGACACCATACCTAGTTATTACAATATTATTGACTATATTTCTTATGCTATACCCTATATCCCCATGACTACCATGTAACAACCAATTTGTACTTCTTAATCCCTCCCCTATGTCACTACCCGCAACCATCTTTCCATCTGGCAATCATCAAAATGTTTTCTGTATCCATGAGCTTGTTTTTGTTTTATTTATTTGTTCACTTTATTTTTTAGATTCCACTTATAAGTAAAATCACATTTGCATCTATTTTTTCTCTGTCTGACATACTCCACTCTGCAGGATACCCTCCAGGTCCATCCACGCCATGACAGGTGGCAAGAACCCAAATCCATTCATGGTTGACCAATGTTCCATTGCATATGTGTACCACCTCCTCTTTATCCATTCCCCCATCAATGGACACCCAGGTTCCATCCATATCTTAGCCGTTATAAATAGTGCTGCAGTGAACATATGGGTGCACTCATCCCTTCGAAGTAGTGTTTTCTGTTTCTTCAGATAAATACCCAGAACTGGCATTACTGGGTCATTCTTTGTATCTTTTTGTTGCCATTGTTTTAAAATCTATTTCGTGGGGAGTTCCCTGGTGGTGTAGTGGCTTAAGGCTTTGGCGCTGTCAACACTGCAGCCTGGGTTCAATTCCCATCCAGGGAACTACCCACATAAATAAGTAAATAAATAAATAAATAAATAAATAAATAAATAATTTAAAAATCTATTTCATGGTATAAGTATTGGTACCCCAGCTTTTGTTTGTTTGTCTATTTCCATTTTCATGAAATATCTTTTTCCATCTCTTTCAGTCTGTGGGTATCTTTCAATCTAAAGTGAGTGTCTGGTAGGCAATATATGCAAGGGTCTTCTTTTCTTATCTATTCAGACATCCTATGTCTTTTGATCAGAGCATTTTATCCATTTATATTTAAATTGTTGATAGATATGTACTATTACCATTTTATTATATTTCTTATCTTTCTTTTTTTCATCTTAAAGAAGTTTAAGATTCCTTGTAATACTGGTTTATTGGTAATAACTAACTTTTTCTGGTTTGGGAAGCTCTTTATCTGTCTTTTGATTCTAAATGATAGCTTTCCTGGGTAACCTTGGTTAAAGGTGTTTGTTTTTCATCACTTTGAATATTTCATGCCCATCTCTTCTGGCCTCCAAAGTTTCTGTTGAGTAATCAGCTGACAGTCTTATGAAAGCTCCCTTACAGAAAACTTTGTAACTGCTTTTCTCTTGCTGCTTTTAAAATTCCCTTTTTGTTTAACATTTGGCATTTTAATTATGATGTGTTTTGGTATAAGCTCCTTTGGGTTCATCTTGTTTGGATTCTCTGTGCTTCCTGGTCTTATATGTCTACTAATTTCACCAAGTGAGGAAAGTTTTCAGTCATTATTTCTTCAAATAGGTTTTCCACTCCTTGCTCTCTCTTTTCTTATTCTGGTACCCCTATGATGCAAGTGTTGGTACACTAGATGTTGTTTCATAGGCCACTTAAACTCTCCTCATTTTTGGATTTTATTTTTTTTTATTTGTTTGTTTGTTTGTTTTTGTGCTGACTGGTTGTTTCTGCTACTTTATCTTCTAAATCACTGATTTCAACCTCAGCTTCACCTAATCTAATGTTGATTCCTTCTAATGTATTCTTCATTTCAGTTATTGTATTCTTCATTTCTGACTGATTCTCGTTTATGTTTTCTGTCTCCATTTTTTGTGTTCTATCTCTTTGTTGAATTTCTTCCTGCGATCAAAGAGCATCCTTATTACCAGTATTTGGAACTCTGTTTCTGGTAGGTTGCTTATTTCCATTTTGTATAGTTACTTTTCTGAAGCTTTGTTCTGTTCTTTTATTTGGGACATGTTTCTTTGTCTCCCCGTTTTGGCTGCCTCCCAGTGTTTGTTTCTGTATAATAGGAAGGGTTGCTATGCCTCCCAGTCTTAATAGAGTGTGGCCTTACGTGGTAGGTGTTCTGTGGGATTCAGTGGTGCATTCTTCTTGGTCACCTGAACTGGGTGCTCCAGATTATTTTCCATGTGAGGATTGTGTGTTATTTCCTGTTGTAATTGACACTTTGTTGCTGTTTGCACATCAGTGGGAGGGATTGACACTCAGGCTGACTGATCATAATGACTGGCCACAACTGCAATGGAGAAATGTGGTGCAAGGGCTGACCCTATAGAGCAGGGTTTGCTTTAGCAGGGCTCTGGTGTCTGCCCAGTGGGTCCTTTGGGTATGTCATCCTTGAAAGCTGCTATCTAAAGCTATGGCTTTGTCCTAAGTTGGCCTCTAGATGTGCCAGCCCTGTGTTCTTCTGAAACGGGACCCATTGTAGGCCAAGATGATCAGAAACCTGTGCTCTGCCCAAGTCCACATTGTTTGAGCCATCCGGTAATCCCCAGGTGGCCACCACCCATACTGGGCTTGGGGGGTGTCTTAAAAGACCAAGCTAGAACAAAAGCCAGCTGTCATTAATGGCAAGCTTAGGGCTGCTCAGCCAGAAGTATGGGTCACATTGAAGCCAGATGCTGCTTGTTTGGGTTTTGTAAATCTTTGAGAAATTTTAGGAAAGCCCACAACATGAGCTAAGACAGGTCATTTGTGGGTAAAAGCCACTGGAAGCATCTTGGGTGTGCCCAAAATTTGGTGGGGCATGATCTCAGGAAATCACAAGGGTGGGACAGAGGAAAGGTGATAGCCAGTTTGATGGAGACTCAGATATGATGTCAGCCTTTGTCTATACACAAGGACAAGGAGACTCAACAAAGAAACAATGGCTTTTGCCAGCTACTCACTCTGGGAGAAAACTGCCTCTTTAGCCCTTACCCTGAAGCTAGAAAACTCTGGTAATTCCCCTACGTCCTTGGCATCTTTTGAGCTGCTGCCCCAGCACTGGAACTCAGAGCAAGTGAGTCCCTCAGCAAGTAAGTCCATGCATGAGGCCTTTAAGAGGAGCACATGGGACTGAAGCCACCCTAGTCTCCCTTAGTCACAATTTTTGTTGGTTTCTACAACTCTCAGTCATGAGGACTGTCCTCCCAGGCATAAAAGCCTGGGCTGGGGAGGCTAGTGTGGGGCTGGGACCCCTCGCTCCTTCAGGAAGGTCCTCCACAGTCTAGATATCCCTCCTGATTTTTTAATGGTCACACATGAGTATGGGATCAGCCAGTTTTGTGTCTCTTTCCTTCTCACCAGTCTCCAGGTGGCTTCTTCTGCATGTCCTTTGTTGTAGGGCTTTGGGTCAGCTAGGCCTGAGCTGATTCTCAGTGATGGTTGTTCTGTAGTTTGGTTGTAATTGATGTGGTCCTGAGAGTAGGTGAGCACAGCATTTACCTACTTCACCATCTAGACCAGAATGCCTCCTTTGTGTTATATGTTTTATGCTAACAGCTGCATTTTTAAATGACATAATAATATAACTTTGAATAAGCACCCTAAATCAACACAAGTATGTTAAAAAAGAAAAAAAGAAAGAAGAATTTTCAGCCAAAACTTAAATCTTATAAAATATACTTTTGATGTGTTGGGATTTTAATATTCATTCAAGTTAGACATGACCTCAGTTTTTAAACATGAATCTAGAAACAAATGCAGCAAATGCCTGTAACTGACTTTCCTGTTTAAAAAAAAAAATTAAAGAGGCTCTATGATGTACCTTAACATCAAGAATATGAAGAGATACATAAAACAATGCCATTCAATTTATGGTATAAAATGTATACAGCACATAATTATTATAAGTAAATGTATTTGTTCATTATCTTTTTCTAATAAATTTCTCTAGAGCTTAATTCAAATGGAAGTATTAGAATGACTGGAAAAGTATTATAGTTGAATAGACATTAGAATTTTGTTATTGATGTTCAAAAGTAACTAATTCAATAGTACAATGCTGAGAAAAAGTTAAAATATATAGAAGTGCATTGTTTTACACAGTAACTATAACTTTCCCTTTACTTCTACTGACAAACATAATTTCAATATTTACACAATCTTGGAATATATACTATGAGTGAAAGAAAAAAAAGAGTGGTAAGCAATTATCACAATCAACCTAATCAACAAAAAAACAAAGCTTTAGGAATTACTTAAACAGAACATAAAATTTGAAGCCTATAGTGTATTTTTGATATGGAGCTAACATTCTGAAATACAGTAAGGAATTCATTCATTGTTTTATCAAGAATGGGTAATGTTGCTTTTTGCATAGACACCTGTATTCTACTGCAGCTAAAATTATTTCTCTTTGGTTAAATTCAACAGAAAATTTTATTCCTTGAATTTCAGGTTACGATAAATCTCCATTTCAACTAAATAATTTTAAACAGAAATAATGTTTAAAACTACTCAGAGTGCCACAAATGTGTAAGCTAATAAACTTCATGTATTTAAGCAATTCAAAAGTATCAACCAATTTCTAAAAACTGCTTATATTGAGGGTTTTAATGATTACGTCAATAATACTTTGTAAATTTAGGTAATTCAAAAAGTAAAAACACAAAGTAAAAATAAAATCATCAATACCCAACATTCTAATATGCAAGCAGTTGTCATTTTCTACTTGTGAAAACATAATGAGCAAAGTGCACTTAATGAGAATGTACACAAACATAGACATACATACCCAAAACAATAGTGCAGAATGTTATTAAAATCAAATGAGTAATTGGGACTTAAAAAAAATAAACTACAACTTCAAAACAGTACATTATGTTATGTTCTATAAAATGCATTTTATGTTTGTACCTTTGCTTTAATTCATATAATGAATCAAGTACTGACTTAACACAAGTTCACTCATAAACATGGTATGATGACAAGATATGACAGTCATCATTTCACATTTGATTTTATCAGAATTATCATTTTCTTTGTGTAGAACCCATCTTGTCATACTTATGGATTTTCTCATCCTCAACTTTTAAGTGGTCTGTGAAAACTCTCATGTGTCAATACATTTTTGTGAATATGAGCAGTTTTCCAACAATACTTTCATGGAAATCTCTTATTTTGGGAGATCCTATATCTGTGGTAAGATTTGCAATTTTACCTTACAACTGACATGGTTGTGTTTGCTTTGGATTATTGGATTAGCTGAGACAGATCTACAAAGACTGATTCAATGAGTGGGAATGGCTGCTAGATACAAGTGGGGAGGGATATTTATGGGGAATATACATATTTATAACCAATTATTTTGTTAGTGAATATATTTCTATTGTAACTCTCAATTTCCTGTGCAACTCAGTACTTGGGTAATATAAAGGTAATAAGTACTTGCTATTTATCATTCTTGTGTTTTGGTGTATGTATGTTATAACTTAAATTTTTTTTTCATCTATACATACTATTTGTAATCTAACTTTTCTACATTAAATATTATGGAAGTTATAATAATGTACTATGTCATTACACCAGTACCTACTCAGAAGTAGTCTAATTAAAATTGAATGAGGATTTAAGATTTAGCACTTGCTTACGGCCTTAGGTCTTTGCAAGAACTCATTTTTATGATAATAAATGCACTAAAATAGTCAATTGCTGAATTAAATTCATATAACACATGAGCAAAACACTAATAGAAATCCAGTTCTTTCTAAACATTATTAAAATAGAATTATTTGTCTTATTTTCTCAGGCAATGTTATTATACTGAAAGAAAAACTATTCAAAGCAATTAAGGTTCATTAAAAATGTTGGCATTTAATAAAACCCTGAGACTGTGACATCACCATAATAATAATGAGCTGCACTAGAAGATTCTAATAAAAAATATACAGTTTTGTGTTCCCCAGAGGGAGTTCATAAGTGGTAAATATGGTAAAACTCTGATTTAGAGACTTTTAGAAAATTCCTAAGTAGCACAACAAAGATAATATCTTTTCCTTCACATGGCAATTTTTTTTTAAATTTTTAAAGTACAATATTTGTTTTTATAAGAATAAATAATTGTTTAAGCAGTGTTTTTTTTCAGCTAGCCAAGTTGCTGTAATATTAACCAAGGTATCCATCCAGCTATGTGAATAGCAACACTATTAGCATAACTAAATTTGTGAGACTTGCCAGGGTAGCCAAGGACTTTTCATATATATAATACCCTACTTTGCATTTAACAGAAACAAAACAGGTAGGAGTTAGAATCCAAACTAAGACCTCCAGAGACCCTTAGCATCTGGCAGAGACAATCCATCCTACAAAAATAAATGTTTCCCAGACCCATACACACAGCAGGACATTCATAAATACCGACTGACCATCCTAGCCAACGTTACTGAGACTGATTGACATCTTTCAGGCTAATGGTATCCACCTCTGGGGAGTACCCGTTCCACCTCATACATATTACACTGAGACTTTTTCAAAGCCCTCGAAGCTTTCTTCCAAGTTGGACAAAACGATGCATAAATATACATATTTTAACAAGACCAATATTCATTTGGAGAGCATTCTTTCTTTCTCTATTAGGCATGAAATTCATGAAATCAAATTAATATATAAAATCTAATTTGGATTGAAGAATCCTTACTGTTTTTTTCACCTCAAGGTAAACTGAACTTGATCGATGGCCAGATTACTTTCCAAAATGGCTCCTCTGCTCTGCACTCCCATGAGTGCGTGAGACTGCCAATCCATCAGGTGTATAACCATATTACTCCACTTAATGTTCACTTCTCTGATTATTAACAAGTTGGAGTATCATTTTGTATGCAATGGTCTTTGGGGATTCCTTCTCCGAAAATTGCCTGATAATACACATGGCTCATTTTTCTCTCATAGTCACTGCCTTTTCCTGCAGATTTCCCAAAGTTCTTTGCTGATTTTACATATTTCAGATATCTTTTCCCATTACTCATTGGCTTATTTCCCTTCTTCGTGATTTCTTAAACAGAAATATTTCATTTTCATGGAAACAATACACTCAAATTTTGCTGTTTATGGTTTTCCTTTTGAATTAGTCACAAAGTTAGTCTCGTATTTTTTCTATTAATGAGGTTTCCCTTTCACTTGATTTTCAATGTATGTTAAGGCTACTCTTTACATGGTGTCTTATTTTTCTACATATAATAAGTCAATTTACCCCATACCATCTACTAGGCCCATCCATATATTAAGATAGTCTAGTCATGTGGCCTTGGGCTAAGTGACATCTCTAAGGGATGATATTAATAGTACTAATTCATAATATTGTTGGAGAATTACAGGATGATCATGTAGACCTTTCACTGAATAAGTGACTAATGAATCATAAGTATTCAATAAATATTAACAATAAGAATAAATAATAAAAAAAATTATCAATAGGTACTAGGCCAGGTTTCTGCTCTCATTAGGGAAGAGTTATTCTGCTCGTATACAACATGACAATTACACATTTAGTTTGCTATAATAATACCCAGTACAAACATTGGACTTACTTATCAGTGAAGAACAACTTGAAAACAACAAATTTTCAAGTGTCATCCCTTCATTATTTATTATTTCTGGAAACAACCTAACTTCATATACAATGGTTTCTGCTCATTTCATTTTACAAACTCACCAGCACTGGCTTGAAATACATGATTAAATTGCCTATTCCATTAGCTTTCAAAATAATAGGGCAGTGAAAAGGTTCAGAATTCCCCAATGAGAGACTTCAGAATTCCATGAAATTGTGAATCTAGTTTCACCCTTCTTTTCAAATGAGTGATTCTTGTCCTGGGCTTCCCCACACAGGTCCCACTCCAGGCCAGTGTGTCAGAGACCCCAGCAAGTAGCACAAATACTGTCACTCCTGTCTGAAAACCCACACTCGATTCTAATGTAGAAAACTACTGCTTCTCTGAGACATTCAGGCCAGAGTCCTCCTTCTCACCTCAGGGTCTGAGGCTCTCAAGCATTATGAATCCCTGATCAAATATGTGATTTGCTAAATTCAAGTGTAATTTCAGTTATTTGTATTCTTCATTGTCTTTAATTACAGAAGAAAGCCCTAGTTAGAAACCAAAGAAGAATTTGCTTTCACGACAGTCAAAGTCAGAGGAAGCCTGATCCTCACATTTACAAATTCATTTTAATTATATCATTTGTATATGCATATGTAGGTGAGAGCTGTCCAGAAAGTATCCAGCCATGTAATATGAAAAATAGAGGCATTTATGGCTGGATTTTATCTGGACAGCCCTCGTGTGTGTGTGTGTGTGTGTGTGTGTGTGTGTGTGCATGTGTGTGAGTGTGTACGTGCACACATATATATTGCTTCTTTTTGGATGACTTTGTGATTCAGAAGTGATAAAGGTAATAAAATTTATATTTCATAATTCTGGATATTTCATACCGTTAAGAGAAATAATGAATGTCCATTCTGAGTTCACTGGGGGTTTTCTGGTGCATGTGAATGGAAATGTTTAAAGATGAAAGAACATTAGCAAATTTATAGGGCTATTTGCACCTGTAAACTGCTAACTGAACAAAACCTATCCATTTATTTAAGCTAAGGTCAGACTTCCTTTATTACAGTAATTACTGCCTTTCAGCTGGAGATAATGTACTTGATTTCCCAAGCATGTGAGAACTCTATCTCCTCATAATCACCAAGCATCGATCAACAGTGCAAAAATCAGGGTCTTAGTTCCAGTTATGAATTTACTAGTAGCTCATTACTGTTTGTGGACATTTGTCCATATTCATCTTCCAGCTATTTCTTTTATTTTGTTCTACTGTTCATTTAAAGGATGTATACTTAAACCTGAAAGCTTAACATCACTTAGTCTAATAATCTGCTATTGAGTACATGCGAACCATACACTAATATGATTACATTTGTTTGTTTTCAGTTGAATTTAGTCAAACATATGCATTGTTGTCACCACATATCAATTCATTTTTTTGGGGGGGGACTAGTGCCTGTTATTTCTTTTTATTGTTTTTTTTAATTCATTTTCATTGTTAGACTTATTGGGGTGACATCTGTTAGCAAGGATTACATAGGTTTCAGGCATATAATTCTACAGTGCATTGTCAACTTGATGTATAATAAGATCACCACCTAATGTGACTTCTCTTTCCATCACCTTATATTTAGCTTCCCCCCTCCTCTCCCACCCCCTCCCCTTTCTCCCCTCCCTGACCCACTCGTCCCCAAATAAACATTAAACTATTGATTGTTCCATGGGTTATTTGTTTGTTCATTTCTTTTTTTCTTTGCTTTCAGTTTTATATTCCGCATATGAGTGAAATCATGCAGTTCTTTGTTTTTTCTGTCTGGCTTATTTCACTTAGCATGATGATCTCCAGGTCCATCCATTTTGTCACAAATGGCAATATTTCATTTTTTCTTACAGCTGAGTAATATTCCATTGTGTATATGTACCACAGCTTCTTTATCCAGTCATCTGTCGCAGGGACCTTTGGTTGTTTCCATGTTTTGGCCACTGTGAACAGTGCTGCAATGAACATTGGGGTACATAAGTCTTTGCGGACAAAGGTTTTCAAGTTCTTTGGGTAGATCCCCAGAAGGGGGATTGCTGGG